>OZ023330.1:38969169-39024169 GCA_964007535.1 Brachyptera risi | reverse complement strand
TGCTTGTTAATGTTTTATTCCCTTTCTTAAAAATAGGTTTGATAAGCGCTTGTTTGAAAGGTTCGGGATAAATCCCGGTTAGGAAACTTTGGTTTATAATATGTGCAAGTGGTATGACTAGACTGGATTTTAAAATTTTGATAGTTTGAGTATCAATGTGGTCGGGACCAGAGGCAGTATTCAGTTTCATTTCGTCTATGTATCCTAATATTTCAGAGGGGGTGACCGGTACCATGAAGATTGATGTTGGATGTAAGGGTAATGAGGGATAATTGGTTGCTTGTGAGATATCTTTATTGTTAAGTATTTGTACCGCCATTTTCTCACCTATATCGCTGAAGTAGTCCACGAAGGTGTCTGCCACTAGTAATGGATTCTTAGTAACGGTAGTTAGACCTTCGTTCGTGGTGATTTTTGTAATATCGATTTTTTTAGAGTTACGGTTTGTGAGTTCGTTGATAACTTTCCATACTTTCTTAGGATTGCCATCAGCCTCATCAATTTTTTGTTTGTAGTAGTTAGTCTTTGTGATTTTAATTAAATTAGTCAGGAAATTTCTGTATGACTTGTAGTAGAGGTGTAGAGGTTTATTGGCTGAATTACGTATTACTTGACTGTGAAGTCTGTCACGGGTTCTAATTGATTTGATGATCCCAAGCGTGATCCATGGCTTTAGTTTGTGCTGTAGTCGATGCCTTATTCTTATGGTCTTAGTCGCTTTATTAACATGGTGGTGGATAATGTCAATTAGGGTTGATGCTGCCAGACTAGGGTTTTCTTCGTTAAATATTATGTCCCAGTTTTGGTAATTGAATGCGAGTGTTAATAAGTCATAGTCAATGCGGTCGAACTCATTAATAGTGGTAGTTGGATTGTTGTTTCTATTATTGTTATTGAGGAATCCTATGCAAGTTGCATGGTGATCGGTTATAGATGTCTGTAAGACAGTTCTTATAGAGGAGTTCTTCGAGTTTATAAAGATATGATCAATGCAAGTTTTGGATGATTTTGTAATTCTAGTCGGTACATTGATGCATTGCGTGAAACCGTGGGCAGAGAGTGAGTTTAGGTAGTCCTCTGCATTACGTGAGAGTTCCAGGGTGTTAATATTGATGTCGCCCAAAATTATCTTAATTCCGTTTTTCATGTGGTTCATTTCGTGGTCTATATTATATTCGTGGTATATATTATATATATATATATATATATATATATATATATATATATATATATATATATATATATATATATATATATATATATATATATATATATTCACATATATATACATTCATATATATATATATATGTATATTGGATTTAATACATATTCTTTAATCCTCTTATAAACTAGCCGTAGGCGGGAAAGTCGACAGCAAACAGGTATCATCAATATCCATCACTCGCACAAATATCTCAGAAAAACATAATGAGGAACCTCGTCGAACGACACATATCCGTTTGTTTAGATGAGAGTAGCCAAAATTCTCCTTCGATATTCCAAGAAAAAATTGGGCTTCGTTTTTATGTTTGATCCTTTGAAGAAACAAATTGTACGTGTGGCATCCAGACCAGTCAGGAGAAAATCCAATCAACTAGAAAATTTCTCCTCATATTTGTTCCACATCAGAATGGGTTGAGATTGGTTTTAGGAAAAAAATTTCGAACATTTTTTCCTGATTAAATCGGGACATATGGAAAATTTCCTTGAGAGTAACCTGGATTGAAAATACTACAAATATGACATCTTTCCAAAAGCTTCTGAATCTTCATCGCATGTATAGCAAAATTAAACATATTTCCAGAGATTTTTATCACAATCGGATGGGAAATGACTTGAAAAAGGCAATAAAAGGATACATTTTTACTGAATTCATGGATCAATTTGTTTTGTAAAGTGTATATGCGATGTGTATATGCGATGTGTATATGTGTATGACCGACAGTATTATCTAAAGGTTTTTTGGATATTACTGATTCACTGATGCATATCGAAGCATTCTCCAAACCTGCCATACCTAATAAGATATAGTAGCTATCAATTTGAAATACCCATTAATTGGGACAAGTATGGCAGAGATTACTTATTATATTGGTGTGCAAGATTTGAAGAATAATGATACGACGTCTGTTAGAGTGGTTAAAGGAGGCGTTGGTTTTCAATCTGTTGAGATCACAGCCTTCTTCATACAGATCATTCTTCTCTGATACTGCCCTTTCACTCGGGGTATGATTCCCATGTTAACCGATATCCAATTATTTTAGTTTACAAAATTGCCGATGGTGCCGTTGTTTCCAGACCATTACGTCACTTTCCAAAGAAGTACAAGTATATCACTCTGTTTGACAAGTCATATCTGCGAAGATACGAATAACTTTGGGAATTTCTGTAAGATAATTCAAATTACGCACGCATTCTATTAGGCCGTGACTTCGTGAGTTCACTAACTTTGTTTATGATAATAAATAATATGAGAATGTTTATTCAATATTATAATGGATTCGGAATATCACCGGGACAAGTTCTTGAATGATGTTCATTGCTTGGGTTAACATAAATATCGTTTACGTCTAAATCTGGGTAAGCCTACTGCCTATAGGCCCTAGCCGAAATGTAGATATGACATAACCTCAATAACGTCGCAAGAAATTGAAACATTGTGACAAGTATGACAGTTGAAAAGAATGACAATTGCTCGAAGTTGAAACTTTAGATACCAGGGTGCAGTACATACCAGACCATGACGTCATTTTTGCATGCGCGAGCAAATATGCGCGAACCCGTCAAAATAGCCCGAGTGAAAGGGCAGTATAAGAAATGAATGATTTGAATGAAGAAGGCTGTGGTTGAGATACACATGAGATCGAGGGTTGGACAGAGTTTATCTTTCTTCGTTCAGATCTTTGGAAAGAATTACACGACTTCTAGCTGGCCGCGGTATTCATCTGCGGGCGCCCAATCCGATAGCTTGTTGTTTGATTACTGGCCTTAGAGTTTGGTTGAGGTTGCGCCGAAAAATACGACATGAGGATGTCGTTCTGGTAAACTCATCAAGATGTGAGAAGTTTTCTTTCTGTTTTGTTATCCATATTGGTATACGACTGAAGAAAAAGGCCATTTACAAACTGAATAATTTTTAAAGTCTCAGTTATGATATAATTGATATTATACCACCGTGATATTGGAGAATTGAGGGTTCTGAAAGATGCTGTTAGGTTTTGTGGCTTCCAATTTACGACTCGGAATAGGCGTGGCTTCACCAGTAGGCCAGTTAGATCCATATTATCATTTGTGGTCATTTGAAGATATCCCTATTGGATATTCAAATTTCACTACAGTTCTAACAGCCCTGTTGATTGGACAGTATGATTTGTGACGTCAAGGGGGCGGAGACTGCGAGTCGTCAATTTGTCTCGGAAAATCATGAAACCCTGGAGATGTCAATGAATCACAAATATAACGGAGATATTTCATTTCATTTTATTCGTATACGACTTTTTTCTCTCGTGCATACATTCAGTATTTTTTCAATCAATATCAACACGGTTTAAGGTTTTTGTGTTCTTTGTGTTGATGTGTTCTCCGATTCTTGTGTGTGTGAAGCACATTCGGGTATCAAACTTTACAATAATGCATTCCTTTTGTTCTTTAAATCGTTCAAAATAGTTGATTGTAATACAAATATTGTAGTGTGAATGTTATATATTTTTGCTGACCATTTATTGTGAATAAAATGGAGTTGAGTTCATAAATATGTTCGATTATCTCATTCCGATAAACGCACTGTTCCTTTGAATTCTCCTGAGAAATTGTGACATTATCCTTCTGAAGCTGGATTTCCATGAGAGCCTTATTCGCTAAGCGGTTTTTTAAGCCACCATGATGATAAAACGACCAATCAGTGACGAAAGTTACGCTATTTCTGATTGTTGAGCTCGCCTCAATTCCACCGCCTTGCGAGACCAAAACGCAAATCGCATCCATGGAAGGTCAGCCTATCAGATCAAGTATAAAATTTTGTGCAGAGTAAAATGTGACGTCACTTTCCAAACTTGAAATATTTTTTATCCACATTATATTCACATTTCAAAAAAGGCCTATAGCCGCAATGTATATGACCACCTTTTGATCAATTGAGATTGATACAGATTGTTATTTTTTTATATTTTTTCAAAAAACCTCTAGTTTGGAACTATTTTCAATTGATAAACTTGACAATGGTTTTAGTGACAGCCAAACCAGTGAATAATGTATCGACCAATGAATCAATTCATTCTGAAGGTGAACATTATGTTCCTTTTCGCTCCTTTTATTCCCGAATAATTCTCATCGCTCAGGTAAAAGTTATTTGAATCAAATAATTCATTCATATGTGTTTCGGCGTAAAGTGACACGAACGTTATCGTATCCTATGGTAATAGCATGTCTTTCAGTCTCTTCTCAAATCACCGACAAACACAGTAATTAAATAATTAACAGTCGGGCTTATCCTAATAATAACCATTACACGTTCATCGATTAAACAGAAGCTTAGAAGTCGTTAATAGTTGACATTTGACCTTTCGTTGGAGCAGCACTTTTCAACTTCTTGATGTGTTTTCAAGGCTTGAAATACCAGCACATTAGTTAACTGTAGACGACAACACAAGGCTGCTTGTAGTACAGATATTCTTGAATAAAAAAAGACGTTTTCGACAACTTCGAACAGGATGAGTGTACCTGTAGAAAAATCCCGGCAAGGTGCATAGATTACGTAAGCGTTCAAGATATGAGAGACATAGGGTCTACTCATATGGCTAGAGAGAAGACCTATAATGCCAGGACCTGCATGGCTCAATATATCGGACGACGACGTTATAATAGCTTGCGTGATGATGTTAAGATATTAAATTTGGTAAATTTTAAAAATGAACTTCGACAGATTCAAACTCAAAATATATTTTAAAATATTCAAGAATTTAAATCACACCATGATATTTTATGATTCAATGATTTAATGACTTACACTTCATACTTGTTTTCAATTATTACTCAGGTAATTTTTAATTTGTATCTATGTTATCATTTGTAATCTCATTTCATGTAGCAAAATCTATGTAATGACTACAGTATTATACAATGTTTGTATTTCATACTGAATTTCCAAAGGTTGTTCATATATTCATGTTCAAACATGTCTTGTACATCAAATTGATTTTATACAATAAATACTTAATAACTTACTTACTCACTTACTTCCTTACTTACTTACTTACTTACTTACTTACTTACTTATTTACTTACTTACTTACTTACTCACTTACTCACTTACTTACTTACTTACTTACTTACTCACTTACTATAACTATACCTTTCATGATGAAATCAGGTGATACTAAGGCCCGGTATTACCAAGTCTAGTAAGTCTTCATCTGACAGTTCAAACTTGTTATCACCATGGTTACCTGTGGTATTGTTTTTACCAACTCTCAGATAAATACTAACTGGACTTGGTGATACTGGGCCTTAGTACAGTTGGCCTCATTCTGAAAGTTAGTGAAACTAAATAGCATTGGTAACGATGGTGATCGATAATCTATTTTAATCATCAGTTATAATCTCTCTTGTTAGTAATACGTGCAGTAAATATGATGCCTTGTTTTTTTTGCGTTCAATGCATTAGTTAAGGTCCACAACTTGAAATGTAGAGTATTTATGACAATATTTTGAGATAAATAATTATGAACCCAACTTTGAAACAAGATCCTGAAAATCAGAATGCAAACACAGAGTAAATGATGCACATTTCATATCTAATACACATTTTGGATGTTGAGATAAGCCTAGATGAACTCATTTTATGGAATTATATCAGATTTATCGATGTTTCGGACAATTTAATAGCATGCACTCTGTACAAACTTGAAAAACCTTGTTTTATATTTTATCTAATTGCTTGAAAATGAAGAATTATCATAGTTATACTCACTCTAAGACTTTCTTCTGAAAGTTATCATGAAATACGATGTGTTAAAAAGTTTTACGATTTTTAGTTAATACCGTCAGTTAGATATTGAGTTTCAATAAAACTAACTTTAGCACAGTGCTTCGAATGGAACATTATACTCCATATGGGAGAGTAAAAATATCTAAATGGCAGTTTGAGTGATCATATAAGCTTGTAACCAAAGTGACGATCAGTAAAAAACTATTGAACTGTCAGTATTTCATAAATTACGTTTCTAGATTATTGACAAAAACAGTATTACCCCATGCAAGCTCTCAGCAACTCATGTATTAATTTATTAATTATACCACAATATTCGAATATAGGTCCACTATCTTTTCAGGTGGTATTCCATTTCTGGAACTCAAATTGAGATGCAATGATCATTTAAATTAAATTTACCGTAATTCATGGAAGTTTTTGAAAGACCCAGCCATAGGGAACTACCCTCAGCTTTGTGTTTGACAGCCCCCTGGCTCAAATAGATAATCTTTCCATTTGAGAAATGGAGGTGAAACAAATTCCATTGTATAGTATAATTGTATCAAATTGAGTTCATATATCACTGATGACAAGTTCATGTTTTGGATGGAAATATTTTTTTTATGACAAAGTTTCATTCGAATTGTTTGCCAGACACTATTCTATAATGAAGGTAAGTGATTAAATATCCATACAGGTCTACGTCATGGTAGCTATGATACTATTTCTTGAATGTTTATACATTTCACTGATCTATATCATGCATACTTTTCCCACGATGTAGTGCTACAAACCTATTTTATCATAATATGAAGACGCGGTGACCCAACTCAGGTGCCAAAAATGAAATATTCCCGGGGTCAGTTCCCGAGTCCAGGGTCCTGATTACCTGTAGCGCAACTATCGCTTTTATATCAAACTATTCAAAACAACAATACTCAACAATGCTATATACGGCTCAGTGGAATTAAAATGTTAGTATAGTTGCATTTGTTTTCTTACGAAAATTATAGCTTTTGTGAGTTCAACCATACCACCGGTACCGTAGCCACTCTACATCTAGTTCACAAGGGAATCTGATAAATCACGGCAGGCAATCGGGACCTTTGGCTCTGAATTGACCGCAAGAAAATACAAAATGCCTTCCATGTTATCAGTTTGTGAGTTGGTGCATCTTCTTTATTAGATGAACGTAAGCGAAGATTCTATCCCACTCTTTGTCCATGTCTTTTTTTTCTTGTGTGCACTGCACAGGTCGGAGGGGTTGACTGATCGACATGACACTTTTTTTTGTACACGCAAACTTATCCATCAACTTAGAACTGTTCAGTTTTTGGAATGAATCGGTTGAACCGATCTTAAGAAATATCATCTCAAAGTTTCTAAAAACCCCATGAGATTAGGCTGAGCAAGAAAATTAATTTGAAAAATGAATTCTTTCCAAATTGGATGAAATTTTCTCTGAATGTGTATACACGCATGATACACATTATCACGATTTTGTACGCAATTCGAACCAGCCGTTTCGAAGAGAATAATTTAATCAACTGTTTTTATTCATCAAATATATTAT
This sequence comes from Brachyptera risi, assembly GCA_964007535.1. Lineage (NCBI taxonomy): Eukaryota > Metazoa > Arthropoda > Insecta > Plecoptera > Taeniopterygidae > Brachyptera > Brachyptera risi. The sequence continues at coordinate 39,016,627 of OZ023330.1, read as the reverse complement.
GGGAATAAATACAGATTTGGGTTGCCGAGATTCACTGCTTTCTAGATTAGTACTTTGCCCAACAATGAAGATTTTCTTCATACGTCAAGGTTTGTAGAATACCAGAGTCGATAAAGTAGCAAGGGTAAAACTACTTTAACGACTTTTGAACCTTATCCAGATATCGCTCAGCTTACAACGCTTATGTTGCGTTTGACTAGTATTATGATAAAATAGGTTAATGTCACTACATCGTGGTTTTTCCAATATAGAAACTATGACATATACCTCTGAATATTGATAGCTTAGACATAATCAAATATATCGCTTGGATATAGATATATCACTGAAGGACAAACAAACAAATGATGCCCTAATAACACTCCATTATATGTGCACATGGAATGTGAGTCCGATTGAACAAGCTCGACACATTCCAGTTTCTACATCTTGTGGAAAACTTTGTGAATCTATGCTGTAACCTACCGGATCTCCCCTCATCACCGTCTTACGTCGAGCAATAAAGTTGCTGGTAGACGACATGCTATTGGCTATCGCTCGGGTCAAGGCAAACTAGCCACAGGTTAACGAAGTAATTTATTGGTCAAATTATATTGCCAAGAATTCATCTGGAATTGCAACGAAATATATTACCACGAAGATCTGATACATGAAATGGATAATATATTAATCTCTTCGAACTATGGATGTCATTTGAATATTTGATCTAGTGAGAAATGTATCTGACTTTTTTAGTTGATAGATATACAGGTTTAATTGTTGAGTTAATTCAATTAGGTCGAGGGGTAAACAACTAGGAATTTTGTGTACACGTGATTTCAGATTTCAAGCGATTTCACGGGATTTCAAGAAGATTTCAAGAGATTTCAGGAAGATTTCATGAAAAGCTTGCACCAAATTTCAGGAGTTGTTAACCCTTCGAATGAGGTGAAATATTGAAACAAACTAATGTAGGTTGCATAAAATGTTGACGAGATTTGTCAATGTTCCTTCAACTGATACCACACATTGTTGCAGTGTATAACAATTGTCACTAGATGTATTGTCAATCAATAACAGCCCACGAACGAGTGCTCAAGTGGTTAGCATACTGAACCGTCATTCAGGAAGACCTCCATGGTCGACCATCCTGAGAGGGATTTTTCGTAGTTTCCATCTATCTTTCACGTGGATACTGAGATAGTTTCTTTAACATCAAGCTACGACCTACACATTCACGCTATCAAAAAATACATGTCAAAATAACCTTTCATTTCATCATCTCAGATAGGCCTATCATTCACCGACGCCAATAGATCCTAGTCATCAGTACAGGGCGTCGTTGAACCCAATATGAATACAAATGGGAATAATGAAATGTGTTCAGGTCCGTGAACCTGGCCCCCCAATATGTCACACTAATTCTGAGACTTGGAATATAATTAGTGTGCCGTGACAGGATTTAGTGTGCCAAATCTCAGAATTAGTGTGCCATTAGTTTCTGAGATATGATAGAAATAGAAATGAGGGGCCAAGTTCACGGTGGCCCCCCAACATGTCACACTAATTCTGAGACTTGGAATATAATTAGTGTGCCGTGACAGGATTTAGTGTGCCAAATCTCAGAATTAGTGTGCCATTAGTTTCTAAGATATGATAGAAATAGAAATGAGGGGCCAAGTTCACGGTGGCCCCCCAAAATGTCACACTAATTCTGAGACTTGGAATATAATTAGTGTGCCGTGACAGGATTTAGTGTGCCAAATCTCAGAATTAGTGTGCCATTAGTTTCCAAGATATGATGGAAATAGAAATGAGGGGCCAAGTTCACGGTGGCCCCCAACATGTCACACTAATTCTGAGACTTGGAATATAATTAGTGTGCCGTGACAGGATTTAGTGTGCCAAATCTCAGAATTAGTGTGCCATTAGTTTCTAAGATATGATAGAAATAGAAATGAGGGGCCAAGTTCACGGTGGCCCCCCAACATGTCACACTAATTCTGAGACTTGGAATATAATTAGTGTGCCGTGACAGGATTTAGTGTGCCAAATCTCAGAATTAGTGTGCCATTAGTTTCTAAGATATGATAGAAATAGAAATGAGGGGCCAAGTTCACGGTGGCCCCCAACATGTCACACTAATTCTGAGACTTGGAATATAATTAGTGTGCCGTGACAGGATTTAGTGTGCCAAATCTCAGAATTAGTGTGCCGATAGTTTCTAAGATATGATAGAAATAGAAATGAGGGGCCAAGTTCACGGTGGCCCCCCAACATGTCACACTAATTCTGAGACTTGGAATATAATTAGTGTGCCGTGACAGGATTTAGTGTGCCAAATCTCAGAATTAGTGTGTCATTAGTTTCTAAGATATGATAGAAATAGAAATGAGGGGCCAAGTTCACGGTGGCCCCCCAACATGTCACACTAATTCTGAGACTTGGAATATAATTAGTGTGCCGTGACAGGATTTAGTGTGCCAAATCTCAGAATTAGTGTGCCATTAGTTTCCAAGATATGGTAGAAATAGAAATGAGGGGCCAAGTTCACGGTGGCCCCCCAACATGTCACACTAATTCTGAGACAAGAAATATAATTAGTGTGCCGTGACAGGATTTAGTGTGCCAAATCTCAGACTTATAGTGTGTCATAAGTTCCCGAGATACAATCGAAAGAAGAACTGGGGGGCCAAATACACGCTCCCCCCTCCCATATGTCACACCAATTCCAAGACTTGGAATATAAGTGAGTGTGCTAACAAGGGATTAAGAGTGGAATGAACACAAAAATAATTATAAAATAGGGTGGTTTTCCACCCTTCAATTTTTTAACTTTTTCCTGAGAGTAGGCCCACCCCCCTTTGTAAAAATTCGAAAAATGAGGGGTGTATTCACGGCTTCCTGGCAGGCGAACGGAATTTGTTAGAGGGATGCCGTGCACATATTCGGGTCGATTGGATTGTGCTCAATCCAGAAATGATCATCTCGAAGCGATCCGAACCTCTGGAAGATATAGGTGAAAAACGAGAACCATGTAGTAACCTCCATGAGACCAATGTTGAAGGACTTTGAAAGAAATCATCCATTTTGATTTAACATTGGTTCTAATGCACTACGACATGGTTCCCCTTTTTCGCCTATATCTTCCAGAGTTTTCTTCGGATCTCTTTGAGGTGATCAGTTCTGGATTCAAAAGAGTCTGATTGACCGGCATCTGGTCACAAAATTTCCAGGAAAAATTAATTTCGTCCACCAGAGGGCCGTGAAAACACCCCTCATTTTTCGACTTTTCACTAAGGGGGTAGGTACCCTTACAAAAAACTCAAAAATTGAAGGGCGAAGAACCACTCTTTCCTATTCTTTCATCCATTTTTGAGGGGGGGTCCCCTTAGCATTTATCCATTGAGTTTTTCGCGATATCAGGAATGGTTCATCTACTACGCGTGTCAGAATATTCAGACCAAATATTGTCCAATATTGTCCGAAACTGACATGTTCGCCATTTCCACATCGTTTGCTCGATTTGGCTGATATTCTGGCACGTGAAATTGGATTTCCTAATCTACGAACGTCAGGAGAAAAAAATCCCCCAAATAATCAATTCACGAAAATGTTTTTTTTCACCCTTTTTTAGGCCTATTTCACGTCGGGCTGCCGCGTTGCGGTCGCTACAGTGATCGTTGACGCGAAAAACGACCCGAAATGGCCGCCAACGGGTCGAAAAGGGTCGATAGAAAGAAAGCTAATTTTGGGTTTCGAACTGGTCGTTCAGGTCGGGGTAGGATATGCAGTACCGACCTTGACTGGGTGCTCGAGACGAAAAAAATAGTGTCGGAAACTGAAATGTTCGCCATTTCCACATCGTTCGCCCGATTTGGCTGATATTTCAGCACGTGAAATCGGATGTCAAAATGTACAAATGTCAGGAGGAAAAAATGAAAAAAAAAAATCAATTGACGAAATTGATTTTTTTTTCACCTGCTTTCAGGCCTATTTCACGTCGGGCGGCTGCGTCGTGGTCACTACAGTGGTCGTTGACGCGAAAAACGATCCAAAATGGTCACCAACGTGTTGAGGAGGTCTATAGGCGGAAAGTTAATTCTGGGTTTCAAACTGGTCGTTCAGGTCGGGGTGGGATATGCAGTACCGACCTTGACTGGGTGCTCGAGACGAAAAAAATAGTGTCGGAAACTGAAATGTTCGCCATTTCCACATCGTTTGCCCGATTTGGCTGATATTTCAGCACGTGAAATCGGATGTCAAAATGTAAAAATGTCAGGAGGAAAAAATGAAAAGAAAAATCAATTGACGAAATTGATTTTTTTTCCTTCGCTTTAGGGCTATTCCACGTCGGGCAGCTGCGTAGCGGTTGCTACAATGGTCGTTGACGCGAAAAACGACCCAAAATGGTCACCAACGCGTCGAGGAGGTCTATAGGCGGAAAGTTAATTCTGGGTTTCGAACTGGTAGATCAGGTCGGGGTAGGATATGCCGTAGCTACCACGAACAATATGTCGAAATTTTTCAATCGAGTTTTAACATTAACCTCAAAGGGCTATGACATGGTTCCCGTTTTTTGCCTGTATCTTTCAAAGTTTCGTTCGTATCTCTTCAAAATGGAAATTTCTGAATCTAAGAGCGTCTAAAAGAACTGAGAATGGACACGAGTTTCTATTGGAAATGCATTGCATCCGCCGGAGGGCCGGGAATATGTCGGCCCCTCAGCCGAAATGGGTTAAAACTCGATTGAAAAATTTCGTCATCTTGTTCGTGGTAGCTACGGCATATCCTACCCCGACCTGCCGGGCAACGCGGCAGCCCGACGTGAAATAGGCCTAAAAAGGGTGAAAAAAAAACATTTTCGTGAATTGATTATTTGGGGGATTTTTTTCTCCTGACGTTCGTAGATTAGGAAATCCAATTTCACGTGCCAGAATATCAGCCAAATCGAGCGAACGATGTGGAAATGGCGAACATGTCAGTTTCGGACAATAATGGACAATATTTGGTCTGAATATTCTGACACGCGTAGTAGATGAACCATTCCTGATATCGCGAAAAACTCAATGGATAAATGCTAAGGAGACCCCCCCTCAAAAATGGATGAAAGAATAGGAAAGAGTGGTTCTTCGCCCTTCAATTTTTGAGTTTTTTGTAAGGGTACCTACCCCCTTAGTGAAAAGTCGAAAAATGAGGGGTGTTTTCACGGCCCTCTGGTGGACGAAATTAATTTTTCTTGGAAATTTTGTGACCGGATGCCGGTCAATCAGACTCTTTTGAATCCAGAACTGATCACCTCAAAGAGATCCGAAGAAAACTCTGGAAGATATAGGCGAAAAAGGGGAACCATGTCGTAGTGCATTAGAACCAATGTTAAATCAAAATGGATGATTTCTTTCAAAGTCCTTCAACATTGGTCTCATGGAGGTTACTACATGGTTCCCGTTTTTCACCTATATCTTCCAGAGGTTCGGATCGCTTCGAGATGATCATTTCTGGATTGAGCACAATCCAATCGACCCGAATATGTGCACGGCATCCCTCTAACAAATTCCGTTCGCCTGCCAGGAAGCCGTGAATACACCCCTCATTTTTCGAATTTTTACAAAGGGGGGTGGGCCTACTCTCAGGTAAAAGTTAAAAAATTGAAGGGTGGAAAACCACCCTATTTTATAATTATTTTTGTGTTCATTCCACTCTTAATCCCTTGTTAGCACACTCACTTATATTCCAAGTCTTGGAATTGGTGTGACATATGGGAGGGGGGAGCGTGAATTTGGCCCCCCAGTTCTTCTTTCGATTGTATCTCGGGAACTTATGACACACTATAAGTCTGAGATTTGGCACACTAAATCCTGTCACGGCACACTAATTATATTTCTTGTCTCAGAATTAGTGTGACATGTTGGGGGGCCACCGTGAACTTGGCCCCTCATTTCTATTTCTACCATATCTTGGAAACTAATGGCACACTAATTCTGAGATTTGGCACACTAAATCCTGTCACGGCACACTAATTATATTCCAAGTCTCAGAATCAGTGTGACATGTTGGGGGGCCACCGTGAACTTGGCCCCTCATTTCTATTTCTATCATATCTTAGAAACTAATGGCACACTGATTCTGAGATTTGGCACACTAAATCCTGTCACGGCACACTAATTATATTCCAAGTCTCAGAATTAGTGTGACATGTTGGGGGCCACCGTGAACTTGGCCCCTCATTTCTATTTCCATCATATCTTGGAAACTAATGGCACACTAATTCTGAGATTTGGCACACTAAATCCTGTCACGGCACACTAATCATATCCCAAGTCTCAGAATTAGTGTGACATGTTGGGGGGCCACCGTGAACTTGGCCCCTCATTTCTATTTCTATCATATCTTAGAAACTAATGGCACACTAATTCTGAGATTTGGCACACTAAATCCTGTCACGGCACACTAATTATATTCCAAGTCTCAGAATTAGTGTGACATGTTGGGGGGCCACCGTGAACTTGGCCCCTCATTTCTATTTCTATCATATCTCAGAAACTAATGGCACACTAATTCTGAGATTTGGCACACTAAATCCTGTCACGGCACACTAATTATATTCCAAGTCTCAGAATTAGTGTGACATGTTGGGGGGCCAGGTTCACGGACCCAATGTGTTCTCCAATCATAAAATTGATGTATTAGTATGTTCAGTTCCAATTCTCGTTGCTATATGGTACCTACAGAAAATTACAAAAATTCACTTGATATGATTTTTTTACAGAGAATTCCTGTGAAGTTCTTAATTTGATGGTGTTGTGTGAAGCCAAAAACTCTGGGTGATAATCGCAAGTAGACCTACTCCCAGGTATTTAGTTCCGTTGCTATATGAATAGCGATGAGCCACCGATAGGCCTAACGAAATCAGGAATGTCTTGTTTGTATGTGAGCTCAAATCAGTTCAATTACACACATTCACAAGTAGTTTGTTGGATCAAATAGTACGATTATTCATAATATAACAATTGAAGACGTTCAATTTAAAATGTGAAGTATAGTTGAAAAAGTTAGTTAAGTATAACTAATTAGTAAAGTATGGTTGAAACTTGAAAAAGTGGGCTGGTGAACTTGATATCAGAAACTGCAACATCGGTTTTTCATTTGAAACTAGAGTAGTTTTCCACGAAATTTGTAAGTAGTATTTTCAACTTCGAAAATGCATCATATAGGCCTACAGCGATTGGAGAATCTGAATTTCAATCGTAATTTTTTAAATATATGAATCATTTTACTGTTCATGATTCCTGATGTCATGATGATTTTCAATGATTTTTGGGGAGTCAAGAGAATTCCAGAATAAATATATATAATTTTTCTGATGAAAATTATGAATGACCATCGATAATTTTCTCCGTTGAATTGCACTGTAAGTGGGACATGAATCAATTTGATTGAATCCTAAGGTTCCTGATAATTAACATTTTCTTCTATTCTGCAGGTCATGGCAAATACACCGATATTACAATACACACACCAATAGTGTTCTGATTGTTAACAGAACTATTGAATAAGATGAAATCGAAAATAAAAATACGGATGGAAAAAATAAAATAAACATATAAAAAACGAATAAAATACAAAATAAATGATTTTCATGTTCAAATATGTTCAATATGTTCAAATATTTAAAAATCTCTACACAATATTATTCCTAATGAACAGTCTAGAAGTCTTCAATTACCGCACCCATATCGAATAAAAACTGAAAATAATTTCCAATTCAGTCTACGTAACATCTGTACACTGACATCACTACAAAAACACTTGTTGTGAATTAAAGAAGACCGCATCCTTCCAAGGTATGTATAAACCAGACAAAATAACGTTCAATACAATCTTTGAATGAATGAAAGAATGTTAGGCCATACATTATAACTAATATATGTAAAGTTGATGTACGTTTCCAAGTAAGCCTCGCACGTTTAATCTTTGTCTAAATCACTTTCTCCGATTTGCCGGCGTTTAGAAGATGCTAATATAACAGGCTGTGTTTTCAGAAGAAGAAAGTGCAATTGTGTCTGTGGTTATAGACCCAGTCGGTAAAGAAGAAGACTATAGCAGGGTTTCCAATTTTTTATTTTTTTTTAATAACATCGAAACTTGATATACAATCATTGTTCCCCAATTGAGGCTATGGATGATAAGTGGGATCGTTTAAACGGGGCACCACAAGGGCGATCTTACCACCCCATTTTAATTATTTGAAACCAATTAACTTCAACACCAGGACTGCGCTGTCTGTGACCACAATTTTCCGCCGTACATAAAAGTATTTCAGTTTTCGAAAGTCCGGAACACATTATGAGTAGAAATCGTTTCTGTGATATATCCGGACATTACCAGCATTGGTATCAAGAGTAAACAAAACACACGAATGTTGATATCTTCCACTCTGAATTGAGTCTCTTGGGCAATAATCACTTCTTTCCATTAACAACAGATGTAAAGTTTGTCATTATACAAAATGGAGAAAAAATGAGTGATAGGTCTATAATGTTATAATTAAGCCCGTCACTACTGATAAAACCGGCACAGTAGCTTAGTGGTTAGCTCACTTGCTTCGCGTGATCCGGAAGGTGAAGGGACATATCGGACCCGGTTCGATTCCCGCCACCGTCCATCTTTACAGGGGTTTTTCGTGGTTTCCCTCTATAGTCTAGGCTAATGCCGGGATGGTTCCCACAATATAGGCCACGACCGCTTCCTTCCCACTATCCTCACCAATACCCATAAAAACCTTCATCTCATCATCCCATCATCTCATTAATCATTCATCCGACGCCAATAGATCTTAGTAATCATTACAGTGCGTCGTTAAAACCCAATATATATATATATATATATATATATACTACTGATAAAAGGTCGTAGCCAATTAGTATTTCATCCAAGCATTCGTTTCGAGGACTGTGGGATACCACGAGAAACCAAGTCAGGATGGATAAAAAAGGTGTTTGTTGGTCTTCTTTTTCTTCAAAAATTGTGATTTTTTATTGTCGTCCTACACACGATATTGGTACGATTTCAGGTAGGTATTTCTTCAACTTTGCCATATCGTTGAAGTTTTCGTGACTTTTGGCCGTAGCCTTCATCACCTTTGAATGCACAGCCTTCTTTTATTGGAAAAATTAACTGTCAGATCAAAAAATGACACACTTCTGCACAAAACAAACGGAAGCACAAATAATATGAACCCAACTGCAAAGGGTAGCCAAACATAACTTTTTTTCCATATTGGGTATCAACGACGCACTATACTTATGGCTACGATCTATTGGCGTCGGTCAATGATGAATGAGATGATGGGATGATGAGATGGAAGGTTATTTTATTAGGTGTTTTGGATGGTGGGAAGGAGTCGGTCGTGACCTGTTCTTAAGGAACCATTCCAGTATCAACCTGAACGACAGAGGGAAACCACGAAAAACCCCTGTCAGGATGGTCGACCATGGTAGGAATCGAACCCCGGTCTCTAGAATGACGGTTCAGTGTAACGCGTCTCGGTATATATATAACTCATGAATGAACAGAAAATAGTATGAGATTTATATTATGAATGAACGAAATTTACTATAATCTATGAATGAAGTTTGTTGAAAACATGATAAACCCACCCTCAAGGCCCAGAGTCACGATTCGATTATCTGAACAACGCTTTCTGAGCGACCAGCTAGCTACTCGTGTTGTCATTCCTTTCGAAACGAAATCATAATTACCGAATACGAAATCTGAATACTAATCATTAACCTTTACGTCTATGCAAACGCTGCCTCCAAGTCTGCATAGCGAAATCACAAACGAGCACTTGTCTATTGGTTCAGCTAATTGAATATTCACGAGTGAAAAGTGCAAGTTGAAAATTATCCAAGTGCATCAACTATGAGTGACGTAAGCATACGTATATAATAGTATCCAAGTGAGGTTCAATTTCAGGAATTGATAGTGAATTAAGCAATAGTTGGTGGATCAAATTGCTATCACCCTTGTTTACACATATCATTTTTTTTACCTTTAACTAATAGTTAGTGGATTAGTGGGCCTACACAACTGATCCAGTATTTCTGTACAAAGTTGTATGATAGTTCTTTAGATTCATCTTCAATTGTTAGCCAATTAAACTTCCATGTACCATCTCGTGTAATCCCAAAACAGTTTAAATTCCACCCAAATAATGGCAGAATGGATATTAGTAAATATTCATGTATAAACCGGCTACAGAATTCATTTAACTCAATTTCTCATCTAAACACTAGTTCAGACTTGCATTTCAATAATCTTCCACAATTTGAATCAATTTCAAAATATATAACAGATAGGCTAACTCAGTGTGCTTTCATGATTCACTGTTCAATCATTCAACTATTGCACATTAAATTTACCTGTGTTCATGTTCTTGTTTGTGTTATGTTCGTTTTTATTTGAATTGTTTGTTTTCATGTATATGTGTTGTCCTTTTATCAAATTAGCACTAGTGGGAATGTATATTTCTGTTGCTAATAAAGACTCAATCAATCAATCAATCAATCAACTATAGCTCCAAGAAGACGGAAGTACACCAACAAATAATTGTAAAATTTCGGAAATTATTCATTCATTGATTTATTTTTTGAATGATTTCTTTCTTGTTTTGAAACAAAATTCGCATTCATAATGAAACACGATAGGAATATGTTCAGGGTATTATGTTTTTTTCTTTCAGGACGAGATATATTATCACAAATAACACTATATTGATCCAAACTTCAAATCCTTGAAGGACATCACGATCCTAGAAATATATTCTTACTAATAATGACGATATTAATTTAGCTAATTCTAAAGGGAACTAGAAATCATCATCTCAACTTCAGAAATGATGATTAATTGATTTGTTCTTCGGGACCCGGCCTTTTTTCCGAGTCGACATTATGTACTCAATTATCCTCATCTTTCCATACATAATCAACAGGCGTAATGCCTACTTCATGATTCACGAACATTGATTAGTACAGTGATAGGCCTAATTATAACATTATAGGCCTATCACTCATTTAATTTGTCTATTTTATATAATGATGAACTTTACATCTGCTGTTAATGGAAAGAAGTGATAATTGCCCAAGAGACTTAGTTCAAAGTGGAAGATAGCAACATTCGTGTGTTTATACTGAAATACTTTTATCTACGGCGAAAAATTATGGTCACAGACAAAATGGGGTGGTGAGATCGCCCTTGTGAAGCACAGTCCAAACGATCCTATCTTTCATCCATAGCCTTAATTTTTGAACGATGATTCTGTATCAAGTTTCGATGTTATTGAAAAAAAAAATGATTCATGGTCTCTGGAGGACAAAAAATCAATTGAAACATCCGAAATTGAGGTGATGATTTCTAGTTTTATCTCTGATTAGGAAAATGAATATTTGAATCATTCATACAAATCCACTTTTAGGGTTGTGATATACTTCAAAGCTGCAGAGAAATCATGTGAAAACCAAAGTATTCCTATTATTCAATTACGAGACAACGTTTTTCTTTCGTCAATGTGAGTATACCTACAAAAATATCAGCTATACAAATATACTAGTGATATTTTATGGTCGTAATGTTGGTATAGACGACCTACTTTGCTCGTGAATACAAGTGTGGGTCTATACTTACAGTATAGGCTCTACCACAACGATAAAGATTGGTATGAAGAGTGAAAATATTGAGGGTTAAGGTTCTAATTACCTGCACGACTGATGCGATATTTTTATCGTATCACACTTAACAACTCGATCACGACTTGAGTGTGAATTGCAGATTATATGAATAGTTCATAGAGAAAATTGTACAGGTAACATTCTTAAAGACACTTTTATTTTTTATTTAATCTTGGTCACATCTTATTGAAAAGTGAACACCATATAGCTGGAGTGATTAGTTGAGCGTAGCAAAGTCTCCATTCCACTCCTAAAGGGTTTTGTCTGGGTGTTTTTTTTTGTTTGTTTGTTTGTAAGCACTCCACAGGTCACAGGGTTTGACTGATCAACAAGAAACTTTTTGTACACTCAAACTCATCCAACTTAGAACTGTATAGTTTCTGGAATGAATTGGTTAGACCAATTTTGAGAAATATTATCTCGAAGTTTCTAAAAACCCCATAACATTCGGCTGAGCGGAAAATGTTGAAAAATAAAATATCTTCAAATGAGATGAAATTTTCTCTCAATGTGTATACATAGATCTTACACATTACCACCATTTTGTATGCAATTTCAACCAGCCGTTTTGAAGAAAAAAAAATAACCGGTTTCATTCATCAAATATATCATAAAAGTAATGACAGAATTGAGTTGCTGAGATTCACTGCTTTCCAGATTCAAAATTGGCTCAACAATGAAGTATTGTTATATGCGTCAAGGTATGTAGAACAACCGAGTCAATAAAGTAGCGAAGGTAGGACTACTTTAACGACTCAATATACATCTCGCTCATCTTACAACTCATATGTTGCGTTTGCCTAGTTATCTCAATGAGGTTCAAATAGATTATTTGTTTGCTAATGTTCAACGTTGCAGTGCGTAGCGAATTAGCAAGTTTCCAATTCTAATAATGGGTGAGCATTGCAGACATTTCAGGCGCAGTCAATAGTGTACTCACGACAAACACGTGTGAAATACGTGTGATTCACCAAAATTATATAATTGCGTGAACCTACCCCAAATTTTTTTCAATCATCATTACTGTTACCATCGCATCGTTATATTATTATGGTATTCAAGAATCATCACACCAACAGCTACGTTATTTGGTCAAATATTTCCTATAATTCCATCATAATATATCTCAATTTTTGAGATTGTGGTGGTAAGATCGCCCTTGTGGTGCCCCGTCCAAACGATCCTATCTTTCATCCTTGGCCTTAATTGGGGAACAATGATTTTGTATGAAGTTTCGATGTTATTAGAAAAAAAAATATAATAATAATATATCAAATTCATTATATTTGTATGGTTTCCGACAGTTCTCAGAGTGAAATCTTACACGGCTAGTAGACGTCTGCGGTGTCTCACTTGTGATTGGCTATAGTTTAGTATACAATAAGTAGATATCATCAAGATTTACTTTACAATTATTGTTTGAAGATGTATTTGGCAAACTCACCCTCAAATTTGGCCCATCCTGAATATCTCAACATCAACCACTTCAAACTCTGGCATCCTGAATGATAGCTCTTCAGAGATTCCCTCAGTCGTTGAAGTGAATAGACTTCTGTCGAGTAACAAATGAAAAACAATCGTTACCATAGCAATATACAGTGTATTGGAGGGCTGTCGAACATACTGATTGGTCAATTCCAACTGAAGAGTTGAAGGTGAAACAGATTTTCTTCAAATTATTCAGACTATATTTTTATTTTCAATCTATCTGATTCTCATGTATAAAATGTCAGTAGACCTGCAGACAAGTAAACTTCTCGTGACTTCACGGGTCTACAAAATTGTACTCATATCCAGATGTTAAAATATGAATAAAAATACTTTTAAAAAATGTAATACAATTTGTGACTTCATGGAGATGCAGTGGAGGAAGCAGGAGATAATATGTAGAAGGGAATACGACACAGAGAGTTTGATAAGATCTGTAGATATGGATGAAGTGAGTATCTCAAGTTTGATTCTTTCAAATTCATAGTTTTAGTGGTTGTAGTTGTTGTAGTTGTTGTTGTTGTTGCTGTTGTTGTTGTTGTTGCTGTTGTTGTTGTTGTTGCTGTTGCTGTTGTTGTTGTTGCCGTTGTTGTTGTTGTTGTTGTTGTTGTTGTTGTGGTTGTTGTTGTTGTTGTTGTTGTTGTGGTTGTTGTTGTTGTTGTTGTTTCTTTTTTTCTATTGACATGTTCATGGAGAAGTGACGTGATTTCTACACAAGGGCCCACAAAGCCAATCTCGCTTATCTGTGGCATGAACATAATAAGTCATAAAAAGAAACGTGATTCAAAAATGAAAAATGAAATGAAAAAATGAACAATGATAATTATTACTATGAGAATTGGATTTTCATTCGAATAACTATTCAACCAGCTTCCACACATAAAATGAATGAATTATTGGATTCCACTGCGCGTCGACATCTAGATTATTCTGCACCACTTTTTTGTTTCAATACGTCTCAGATGTTAATCATATACAACAATAAATCAACATAAATTATCTGATATAAAGCTAAGGTCTATAATATATGTTTGAACTATTACCAACGTATATTCATTACATAAGTGTAATCGCTGATTGCATCTGACATCTCTGAAAGACTTATCACGTACGCCAATTCAGAAATCTGTGACATTTCTCTTCGAGAGCTTGAAAAATTATCAAGGTCCATTCGAACATAGATTCAAAATAAGACTTTTCTGGCATTAAACAGTTTTATTTATTCATGAAGAGGGAAAAAATCGATTGGAGTTGGAATTACTCGTATTGTTTTCCAATATCATAACATCAACATGTTCACGACAAATCCACGCAGCCTGATACAGGCTTATTTGTGGTTTTACATTGAGAAAATAAAATGTTAAAAAATGTTGAAAAATACAATGTTGGATATAACGGAAGAATTCTGAGGAATGAATAGTTCATTCGACAATATGAAGTGCAGAATAGTATGAGATGCATTTCAAGACTCATGCATCTACAGTTAACGTTGTTTTCTCCACTCATGGTGGTGAAGAGTTACTCAATGAATCATAGAATTACTAGATGCTAAGCCACGTGGGATCTTCACTTCCATCAATACATCTTCGAATATTCAATATCTAGAAAATATAAATCCGCTTCGAAATGTTATATATATATATATATATATATATATATATATATATATTTATATATATATATATATATATATATATATATATATGTGAAGATATATATATATATATATATATATATATATACATATATATATATATATATATATATATATATATTTATATATATATTTATATTTATATATATTTATATATATATATATATATATATATATATATATATATATATATATATATATATATATATGAAAGTTTTACATACAATGTATACAAATGTCATAAATGCTTTTTATATGTAAATTCATGTATTTATATTTCAAATCGATGAGAGAAATTCCAACTTCAACTTCAAATAACAAAGTGATTTTTTTTCAAATGTTTCAACAGATTCCTGCAAACATCGCAGATAATTGGTATTTGGTACTAAAAAATGATACGATTTACCAAATAATATATTACAGTATGAAATATATTGATGAAAATGTAACCACAGTTTATTATTATATTATACAGCGATACCTAATAAATACATGGAGATATATAAAATAATGTGATGTCTCATACACATTCATTTGATTGAAATTATAATATCCATTTAATGATTGTTCTGACCATAAAATTGACTTGTTGAATGTTACCACACAAAGATTTGTCACTCCGGTTTCTAGATATGCTTGCAATACACGTGCATACATTTTACCGACCAATAAACTGCATTGCTGATCCGTCGACTGCGATACGGCGTTATAACAGCATATAGAGACATCTTACACCGAGCCATTCTCTTCACATGAAAAAAACACTCGTTCTCCAGCCACCAATAGCTGTGTGGGACAGTTGTTATCAAAGGTCAAGGCAATAAATCTTCAACAATATATATGGAAGTTATCACCATCAGATTAGTTCATAATATATTTTATTGGAATGGTATATTGAGAATATAATCAGAAATAAATTGAATACGAACATACACTAAGATTCAAATTTGATGAACAATCCAACATGGAACATCAAGTTTTGATTACATTGATTGCGTGTGAATAATTGACTCATCAATTCTGGCATTATTCACTCAATATTCATTGTTTGTAAGATGATGGTTATCTTATTTTCAATTATTTTCTGGGGTGGTAAGATCGCCCTGAAGAACGTTAGAACAATTCTAGCTTTCATTTATCGCCTTAAT
The DNA here is from genome assembly GCA_964007535.1 of Brachyptera risi. Lineage (NCBI taxonomy): Eukaryota > Metazoa > Arthropoda > Insecta > Plecoptera > Taeniopterygidae > Brachyptera > Brachyptera risi. The sequence goes on along the minus strand of OZ023330.1, from coordinate 39,000,629 downwards.
TGGGAAACAATGATTCTGTATCAAATTTCGATGTTATTAAAAAAAAAACATGTTATTTTCAAAATAAATCCGAGTTCAAATAGTTTTGGATTCGAATTATCCATTCCACTATCATTATCATATATTCAATGGTTGTTTCATATTCAGAAGTTTGTTTTCTACATCCAGAAACTATCACCATAAGCCACGTTGTTGCTTTAACCGGAAGTGAAAATCAGTATGAATTCGATGCAATTATTTGCTTTTCATATATATTTTCAGCCTTCAGCATAACTTCTCTGAAGGGGGAAACTGAGTTCTTTGAACGTCTTTCATTTCTGAGATTGAATGAATGTGATAAACATCGACTCAGATTCAGCCACTGTATGTAGGCCTAGAGAGTATTGAATATAGGTAGATTAAAATAATATTCTCAAAAAAAAATTACTCTCTCTTTTTATTTTTTTAATGAAGAAGTTTACATAAATATCACCATCTTTGAGTAAGTACTTCTGCCGCTGCGGTAGAATGAATGGTCGATCAAGGCACATAAAAAGCCATCCTGGAAAAAATCATCGCCGATAATATCAAGCACTGGAACCATCATACAATTTGTGAAAAAGTGAATATTGAACTAGAAAACGGACCAGTTTCAATTTCAATTTTAATTTCATAATAAGCCATCATTTTTTCGAGTACCTTCCATTACGCTTAGTACTTCATATACATTATTCGATCAGAATGAATTAAAAGACGAAGGATAACATGGATATGAAATCAAACAAGGTGACACTTCATTCAAAATTGCACGGCTATATGTATATAAGTTGTCTCATTCAAAATCGCACAGATTGGGCAGAAAAAAATCTCTACTCAAGATGTCAGAACAAAACGTTCGACATCGTTGTATATGAATATATTCAGCAATTCAAAATAATGGAAGTTATTTCTCAAATATTAGTTCTACATTTTATAGTCCATTATGAAAAATTCAATTTGAGAACTCATCTTAGGTTCTGTTATTTATAACCTCATCTCTTCAGGGGGAAAAGTTCCCGCCAATACATCAAAACCGACTGCAATGATCACAAAAAATTGGCAGTGCAAGATACAAAATGATCAATTCGTCAGGCGATGCGGTATCAGTTTATGTCCATAATACTACTGATGGAAATTATATGGAAACACACAGGGATTCAAGGTAGATTGGGTGAAAACTAACATTTATGTCGAGTATTCTACACTAAAACTCGACCATACCAACTATACCACGGATCGTTTCCGACTGCACCTTTTAACCTGGTGTTATATATATTTATATATATATATATATATATATATATATATATATATATATATATATATATATATATATATATATAATATATATATATATAAATATATTGGATCGTATCCAAGAAGTTCAATTATTATATATATATATAAATATATATATATATATATATATATATATATATATATATATTAATATATATATATATATATATATATATATATATATATATATATATATATATATATATATATTTATATATATAATATATATATATATATATATATATTTATATAAGATCCTTCAAACTTCCACAGTTTTCATATGTATCCATGATATTTCAGATGAAAACTGTGCGAAATATATAAATTTAAGAAAGTTCAATGAATCTCGGAGTAAATTATAAGACATTGAATCGATATCCATTTAATCAACCTTATTCAATCTTGATGAAAATATCCGCGAATAAACTCTAAATAAATATCGATTCAATATCTTATAGTCGGCTCTATAATTCATTGAACTTTCTGATATTCATATATTTCACACAGCTTGCATCTCAAAAATCATGAATAGGCCCACATATCATATATATATTCATATATATTTATATAAATTATCATATTCTTTTCAAAGAGAAACTTCAATCTCTGAATAATGTGAACCAATTCCACCACATGTTCCATCGCGAAGTGTTAAGTGTATATTTTATATTCAAGCTGAGAATATAATATTATCTATAGAACCTGATTCCTCCAACTAAGACTGAACTGTATGACCCAAGTGTTTCGAATCCTGTTGAATGTATTCTATATTTAGGGGTTCGTCAAGCTATTTGGTTGTGATGGTCAACTCAGAAGCAATAGATGGTGAAATTATTTAGTAGAATACAGAAAAAGTTATTTGAAGTCCTCGATAAATATCAGTCACGTGACATGGCAGAGCTACATAGTCACACTACTTGTGATCACGCAAAGGGAAGCTGATGTATTCCTTATTCATCTCTGCAATGCGTCGTTGAACCAAATATAACAGGTGTTCATATAATTATATTCTAGTATGTATGTATATTTTTGGTATTTTTCGAATTTGGCTCAAATTTGAATTCAATGTTCATATTCATTCCATGACTTCATGAAGTGTATTAGGTAGACGATGACATAATGCATATTGTGTGATATGTTGAGAACAATTTGAAAACTATTTCAAACTATTGAATGTTCAAACTATTTCAAACTATGTTGAAAACTATTTTTGAAAACAATTTGAAAACTACGTGGGTATAGCTAACACCCACGAAGTCCAAACCGTAAATGTGTTGTTCGCAGCTCCAATTGATGACTCGAAATGGGCGTGGCTTCACCATTCGGCCAGTTGGATCTGCATTATTTGTCGTGATTTGAAAATTGGATATTGGATATTTGTTTTTCACCTCAGTTCTAACAGCCCCGTCGATTGAATGTTATGATTTTGTGATATCAACGGCGCGAATATTGCGAGTCGTCAATGTTTAACGATATATTTGTTGAATACATTTTTTGGGGTGGTATCAAGATCGCCCCTGTGGTGCCCCGTCCAAACGATCCTATCTTTAGTCCATTGCATTATTCGAGGAACAATGATTCTGTATCAAGTTTAGATATTATAAAAAAAACACGTTCTGGATGCTATAAAAAAAAAAAGTTTGAAATGCCTACAAAATCACTCATGAAATAAAATGCACCTGTGTAGAAAATGTACATGCACAGTAGCTTCTACTGTGTACATTTTCACCAGTATAATTGGATTATCTAATGGTTAAATCTAATCGCTGGCAATTTCCCTCACTCACACACCTAGCAAGTGTTTGCGTATAGATTGATAGTGGTGTCAGAACTATCTCCCACCACCACGATGAGCCCAATGGAGCCATCCTCCTCATCTCGTATCTCAGACGCATCCCAAGAGCCCGGTATAAATACTTTCTACACAGTTATCAGGGGTTATTCATGTTTGACTAGCCGTTCGTGGTTATTGTTAACACTGACAAGAGCATCAGCCATAGAGGATTATTTAGGCCCTATTTCTATTGAAAAGGTAAGTGCATTCAGTATTGATTATTCAGTGAAACTCGGTATGGAGTTTTACCAATGGAAGATGCATGTAACGGGAAATTTGTTGAAGTGTTGTTGGGTATTATCAAGGAATTGGAGAAATTACGAGAATTACATTTTTGAAATTTGAATTTCCTGGTACTATTGGGTACTGATATCATAAATACTCTGATAATAATGAGCTATATTAGCTAATAATATCTGATAATTGGCTATTGAAAGCTGATATCACCTGAAAATTGGAGTTCGAAATTATAAGAACCTATTTTCATTCATTAAGAATATTTTTAATATTTCTTCAAATTTTATTGTCATTATCACTATAAATATTACTATATCATCATCATTATTATTAATTATCAATAGATTTACTTATCATATAATGTTATGAATAAGCCACATTTATAAGTTAGTAAGCTGATAATTGTAAACTGCTGACCATTCCGATCTCCCTGGAAGAGGGTTACAGGAATGATTGAATAAATAAATGAATGAATAAAGAACTGGTAGAAATACGAAAGTTAAATAGAATCTTGGAATAGTACCCAATTGCCACTCTCAAATTTAGAGCGGGAAAATAAGATCAACGTTTATTGATGAGTTTTCCAAAAAATCGATAGTTTCTTAGAATATGGATATTTTATCACTAATAATGAATTTATCGCCCCTAATTCGAATCATTTCAGATAAACCATTGATTAAATTTCACGGTTTCTTTGTCTAGAAAAATTGAAAGTATTATAAACAGAAACATTATGGTCATTCCCCACGGTTTTGCAAGCTGGGATGAGTAAGTGATGAATTAGTTCGGAAGCGAGATCAACGATAAACATTTTAAATAGTATCAGGTATATTGTTATTACGTTGCCTCTGACATAATTATAATGGTGAAGAGAATGAGATACACGAGAGCGTAATTGTATGAGGAAGTGATGTGTGGTCATATCGGATTTTTTGTTGTTGCTTTTGAATGGGTTAGTTATCATTTACATTATTCAAAAAACTTGAGCGTTATTTGATTGAGTTTTGTACTCATTGGTCAAATAGATTCAAGAGCAAAATTATTATTATTATTATTGGGTTTTTAACGACGCACTGTAATGATTACTAAGATCTATTGGCGTCGGATGAATGATTAATGAGATGATGGGATGATGAGATGAAGGTTTTTATGGGTAGTGGGAAGGATAGTGGGAAGGAAGCGGTCGTGGCCTATATTGTGGGAACCATCCCGGCATTAGCCTAGACTACAGAGGGAAACCACGAAAAACCCCTGTATAGATGGACGGTGGCGGGGATCGAACCGGGTCCGATATGTCCCTTCACCTCCCGGGTCACACGAAGCAAGTGAGCTAACCACTCAGCTACTGTGCCGGTAAAATATATAAATTTCGATTTAAATAGTCTGTTTTACTTCATCCAATGCCAGACAGGATTGTCGAATTGAATCATAAAAATCTCAATGAATTGGAGCCAAAAGTGATATAGTGGAATAATGATGAGAATAGTTTTCAAGAAATGATGAACAATTGATGAACAAAGTTCAGCACAAAAAATAATACAAACATAAAAGTCACAGTACCAAAAAGTTCAACACTCAATGATGCATTAAACTTACTGAAACAAGAGATTGAAATTGAAATTGAAATTGAAAAATGCTTTTTTAGGTTAGATGAGTTTTGTTAAAGTGTGATCATATTGAAATTTTTATATTGAATATTTTGAATTTTTGTTACATAACTTTTCCTATGATTTTCCACTATATCATGTAATGATCCAAAAGGAAATAAAACCATTATTATCATTATTATTATCATTATTATCATTCCTCTTAAATCCTAATCTTTAAGCAATACCTATAATACTTCAGCATTCCAAAATTTACTGCACTACGATGTTTATAGAACAATATATTCATGTTCTCATATATTTTGTATTATCATCACGCAATATTCTATACCAAGGTCTCGAATGAGTAGAATGTTGGATATTGTACTAATAATGGTGGCACTATAAAACTTATAATTGAACATTTAGTTTGAACTGCCTCTGTCCTGAGGTTAAGATTCCTGTTTATAGAGTTTTTCTTGGGAATCTTCTGAATGAATATCAGTGAAGCCTGTTGAACTACGTGAACTTCAATCATGAGAAATAATGGAGCTGTTATTATTCGAGTCATCTTTCAAATAAAAGGTCAAAAATTATTAGGCACTACACGAATTTGTAGATCCGTTACTACAGTACCGCACAAATCTATGATATTCTACATCAAATTTTTATTCGTCCAAATAATATTATGATTGTTCTCGAATACATGAAATTGTGATTCATTTTCATGTCGAAGTCAACCATTTGTCATATTTCTCTTCAATTTGATGCAGTCAAATAAATGCAGTCACGGTACTTAAATGAGAGTACAATTTGCATCCATAAATCGTAGTAATAAAATAGACTTGAACCGATCTATCGATCGATTGAGATCATCAAAAGTATTTCATTTGCATGGACATTTTCAGTTCCCAATTATAGGCTTCTGTCACGTAACAAATGACAAAAAATAGCAATACAGAGAACTGGTGGACCACCAAACATTCTGATTGGGCAATTCCAACTGGTGGGCATTGTTGTCTATCCATTTCAACAATGGTAGACGTCACTTGACGGAAGCCCATAGGGTGGATTTCTGTAATATCTGAGAAAAACCTGAGTTTTTTGATCTGAGTATCATATAATTGTTATCAAATATCAATATTCGATCCAATTGATATGTAAATCCAAGACTTCACAATTTTTCAACAAATTTAGGTTCTAAGATGTCATTTGTGAATATCTATCAAAATGAGGAAGTTATTTCCGGTATAGAATCAAATCGTTCGATGAATCTAGAAATACATTCATACTGTTTTCGAAATAACCACAACTAATCATCCATAATTCATATATATATATATATATATATATATATATATATATATATATATATATATATATATATATATATATATATATATATATATAATATATATATATTCATAATGATGTGCAGTTTATTCAAAACTTTCGATCTCTAAATGTATAATGAATAAGAATGACGACTAGATATGGTGATACGCTTGTAATCTGAGACTTCGACAACTAATTCAGAAAATATGATGAGTCAATGGCATTTGGATTGTGGGAAACAGCATCCGAATGGTGGATCCAAAACACACACTTCATGATTTGAACTTTTATAATCATCATTTTCAGACATGGCTTAGCTTAGACTTCAGTACAAATCGAATGTAAAAGTAAAATGTCATGACTTACAGTGTGTTTTTGACGTCTATTGCGAAGGTCGGATGGTGTAAATGAGCATCACAAAACTCTTTATGGACTAGAGGAGGTTGCATTTTTGTGTTTGTTCAGAATTGAACATAATTTTTTTGAATTTGTTGAGCATAGTCGGTAGCTGATTTCGGAAATTTATTTTGAATCTCAGAAAGGATCTCAGAAAGGTAAGAATTGAAAAAAAAAATCAGAAGAGGAGACATTTTAAAATTTGAATATAACACAATAACAACACGTGATGACGAATTTGTGAAATTCGGATGTCAATTAGAAAGGACTCAAATCCACATAATGAGACTCAACAAGCAATTTGACATTTCAAACATCATATTTCTCAAATCTTTTTCCAAAGACGTATAGGAACGATTCAACTTCAAATTCTGTCAAAATTCAGAGAAATAATCTCGAAGTCAGAAGGAAATGTAATTACAATTTTCAAAATGATTGTGACATTCATGAAGGGCCTGATATTGTGAAACATCAATAGGCATATAACAACAGGACTGGTGATAATAGTTCATTTCCTCTCATTCATTTATTATTCCGAATTGATAGTTACATTTCTGACTAGCGTGAATATACAAAAATCAGGTAAATGCACCATATATGGCGGGTCAGGAATATTATATAAGATATATTAATAATAATATAGCAATAAACGTTTTATTATGTATGTATTTATGTATATTATGTATGTGTTATGTATTATAACATGAAGTAGTGCACGATGAATAATCTAATGAATGTATATATTTTCAATCAGATTTGAGAATGTATATTACTGTACTAATTCAACCGTATTCCAGAATAAAATACACCATGTGACATTTTCAAAACTTCATGCTAATCATTTAACGACATAATTGTGGTTTTACTATCTAGATGTGGTGAAGCGAAGAATCACATACAGCTCAATCTGGTCCTTCTTTATGTTTGTTCGTTTGTTTATGTTTGATGTGCTTCACAGATCCCAAGACAAAACCTTTAACCACATGACCATTAGCAATGCATTATACGCACCCTGAAATTGGAGTCATACAGTTTTAGTAACAATCGGCAAAATTCCAGTAATTGATAATTGAATTTTTAAACGTATCATATGAATGACATGATGGAATGAAATTGAAAAACATTTTTCGTTTGGAAGAATATTTTAGTTGTCTCATTAATAATGATGGACATGTTTGACGAAATCAATGAGAATTCAGTACAAAGATTCATAGGAAATATTATAAATATCAGCCATTTTCTAACACCAGTCAAATTTTTCGAATTCATCGTTCAACGGTGTGTTCATGTTCAATGTTAATAGAAATTTGAATGAATATCGTAAAAAAATATGATGAATAACTTCATCAACAAAAATGGCATTTGCATTCAAAAATATTATTCGTTCATATTCATTTGATCGTATTAGAAAAATTAGAATACATTTGTGACATTTTCAAATTACCCACGCTTCTCACAACGACATTCCAGTCGTTCCCTCACAGCATAAAGAGGACTCAGTAGCGTCACTCCTACACTTACTCAATAGAACGACTTGCTGCAAATGTGAAATAAGTTTGCCACCCTCGGTAGCTCGGTCAACTGAGGCACCGCTTCAGAAACTGAAATCACCTTTGGGCGTGGGTTCGAGTCATGCATGAGGCATGGGTTTTTGTATACGTCTTCTCATTTATCATCAAATCATAATTATAGTTTCATAATCACCTGCTCATTCGTACCCCCGTTTAATCCAGCTGTTGGGGTCTTGAAGTACACAATTATCAATCATGGAATAAGTTCCGACTATCTGATATCTTCATATATACTTTTTCAATAATAATTATGTCATACAAAGTCATCGATACAAATCATACTAGAAAGTAATTGTTGTTGAAATCGTATTGAAATGACCGCCACTTTGCAACCGCTTGGAAATTTGTCACATCTATATATGCATGCAGTTGCAAGAAGCAACACCAAATGCGCGCGCACCCACGTGTGTTTCGATGCACGAACACCAGGGGCGATTTGACATGCGTGGTCGAATTTTTTTCTGCCAACACTGCTACCTAAGGTGACGCTACTGGAACGTAGTGTAGCTATTATTAATATACTGTGGTTTCCGTATGATTTAGAGTTATGAATGTCAAAACAATGAATGTTTGTTTTGAATTGTTTCCAGGGCCCTCTCGATGGCCATGAAGCTGTTTCTATTGGTGCTCCTCGTGCACGTAAGTACTCGCGATCATCTACACCATTCAACAATAACCTGCCATTAATTGATTGTTATAACTAATCAACTTGTGTTGTATGAGGTTGACTCAGACCCGGTATAACCAAGTCTAGTTAGCCTTTGAACAGTTCAAACAGTTTGGTTCAGTTTAGTTCAGTTAGAAAGTTCAAACTTGTTATCACCATGGTTACCTGTGGTATTTGTCTTCATCAACTGTCAGATAAATACTAACTGGACTTGGTGATACTGAGCCTGAGACGGGTAGATCCTGTTCATACTTTATTCTCTTACAGTGGTGAGTAATAACTGACATGAAGCGATAACTTAGTTTATACCTTATTCCCATGATGTTAACTTACAGTGGTGAGTACTAGCTGACGTCAGCAACAAGATGTTAACGGAACGCATTCAGTACCAACTGACATCAAGTGCTAACTTCGATATAGAACGAAGCTGGCACTTGATGTGAGTTGGTGAAAAATACGTTTTCTTCACATTCAAGTTTCTGTCGTCAGTTAGTAAACTGCAGTTAGTGAACATAATGCAAATCGGGTATAATTGAAGTTGGTGCTTTATGTCAGTTAGTACTAACAACAGTTAGTGCACTCGATGTGAATGGTTTATAAATGAAGTTAGCGCTAGTTGTCAGTTGGTGAAAATGCGTCTTGTTCACATTACGTTGCTGTCGTCATTTAGTGTTACTGTTAGTGTTACAGTAAGTGTCAGTCGACCGTCCTGACTGAGGTTTTCCATGGTTTCCTTAAGTCTCTTAAAGAAGAACTCTTGCTTATCATCTGTCAGAAAACACATAATGGTATAATTTTTAACATTGGTAATATTTCTCATCATCTTGCCACCAGCTCGATCATTCAATATTCACCAAAACCAATATATTCAATTGCATCGTGAACCCAATATGTATGTATAATATCCATATATATATATATATATATATATATATATATATATATATATATATATATATATATATATATACACATATATCATGTACTACCATCTCATTTTTCCGTTATTTACTGGCAAACATGGTTGAGACCTACAATTTTTAAAAATGTCGCGATGAAGCAGGCAACATTTCAAAGTTCACATTTAAACGTAGCTATTCTATAGAGTGCACCTCTCGTGCGTTTCAGCATTGACGCTCGATGGTTTCTAAACTGTTTGGCTCCGACCTAATGGAATCATGAAATGCACTCGCTTCAGATAGGAAAAGTCGTGATGTCCTTGATACAAAAACGTGAAGTTCAACGAAAATTCGTGTTGAGGTTTCGGATGAACTTTACTTTAATAATACTGTTTATGCAGGAATAAACATGAATATTCTAAGAGATTGGTTGTGGAACATAAATTCATGTCATAACGTACAAAAATGTCAGTAATAACTCCGAGTCAATTATTAAGTCGCCCATGAACACTAGATGATTCATACCATCAGTTTTGATTCAAAGATTATTCCAATTGAATGAAGCCAATTCATTCAAATCAACAAAGAAAGATTCGAATATGTTTTAATGTATCGAATTGACTACAATTTTGGTTGAGATGATTTTGGAATTAATTATACCCAAAAACATTCTCATAGACTGTGTGCATCCTTTTGACTTTGGGCAATGTTTGTATTCTTTTACAAAGTGCAAGGACAAAGTGCAAGTAGCAAGGACTCGTTATACCAGTATACTCGTATATATATATATATATATATATATATATATATATATATATATATATATATATATATATATATATTCATATATATATATAAATATATATATATATATATATATATATATATATATATATATATATATATTCATATATATATATATATATATATATATATATATATATATATATATACATATATATATATATATAGATAGATAGATATAGATATAGATATAGATATATACAGAATCATGAGAACAAATGAAAATTCAAACGTGATAATATTCTCACCAAATTGAAAAGCATAGATTAATAGTGCTGCTATTGATTCTCTTATAGGACGTATCGGAAATGCCGCCATCGTTGATGGATTCCACTCCTTGACGGATTTGTTGAAGTTATCACTACAATAAACCCTATGTAAATTCAACGAAACAATTTAGTATTTGTGACATTTTTATCATCTGGTGCTAGCAAGCACATGATAAACTAGAACAAATAATTGTGATTCCTAAAAATGAACAATATTATTAGGTCATGATTAAATATATTTTACGTGAAAAACGACTGAACGTAGTTAATACACTCACGGAATCTGAGAATTCATGTCAATAGTCAATAGATCACGGGAGACGCTTACCATTCAATACCAAGTGAAAGTTGATACATCCTACATTCTTCTGAGATACAAATGCACAATGATTTAATTCATGGTGTACTATGAAACTTTTCAAAGTATGTTTTACCGAAAGTTTTTTTCAATGTCCTCACAACTTGGAAGATTAAATCAAATTCTGTGTGAGATATAAGATATAAGTTATAGCTTTTGAAGCTTTCTTCAACTCATAGCAGTACGTGATGTATTCTCCGTAGATTAGTACGTACATTAGATTGTACGAAAAATCGAATATATAATGTGCCCATTGTTGAGCGAATGGCGAGTGACTTGATGAAGGCTTGTTTCAAATGGAGCCAAACATTGTTGTAATGAGTGGATAACAATGTCCTCCAAATATCGTTTTCGAATCACAACTTGAGTTTTGTTTATTCAACCTAATTTACATAATTGCTGTGGATATTTGATAAACATGAGAAGGCTTTTCTCAAGTGAAATCAAACATTATTGTGATCTGTCAGCAACAATGACCTTCAAATACTTTTCTAGAATCACAACTTTGGGATCATTTATGTAACTCCATTTTTCACTAGTTGCTATGGAAATATGACAACAATGATGATACTTTTTTCAAATGAAGTGAAACATTGTTGTGCTGAGTAGACATTAATCTCCTAAAAAATTGTGTTCTTTAATCAGTATCACTTCAATATTATTGGTTCACCTCTAATTCTATTGAATACTTAAGAAGACTGACAAACATCTAATCAACCCATTGGATTTCTGTAGTTTCCTCTGTTCACCTGTTGTTTTTCACGCGCTTTAATAAACCATGAGTTCAGATTGTTTCTCCAATCTAGCTGAACTTTGACATATTTGTGTCCAATCATCCATCTGACAAGACTTTCGTTATTCAGTGTTATCTGATTGGTTAAAAATGTGCTATTGTCAAGGCAAACCACATTACTCCACCAAAGTGAAGATTGTCATCAATCTGTATTTTAAAACCGTGTATTTTTCAATTTCCATCTCCTTTTCTGTTGTGAGTCTAAAGTAATTGACCCCTAGTGATAGGCGTGGCTTATCGACAGGCCACCTTGATCTATACTTCATGTGAGAATTCAGAGATACTCTGATAGGCAATGTCAATTTATCCACATAACAAACAGCCCACTTGATTGGATGTTTTGTTTTGTGACGTTTGTGGGCGGGTCAATCACTAGTCGTCAATTATCATCATATCATGGTCGACTGGTGAAGATGTGAGAGAATTAGAATACATATGGCTGTTGTTTCTGCTGAATCTCTTCGACCTTCATGATGTCCATCGACACAGCCGGTGGTGCACGTTAGTTCACATAGGGCCATCTTGTAGGCTTCTGTCAAGTGACGTCACTCTTTGTTGAAATTGACCAATCAGAATATTTGGTAGTCCACCAGTTCGCTGTATCGCTATGGTAACGATTGTTTGTCATTTGTTACGTGACAGAAGCCTATAGTGATGTACAGTACAGTAAGAGACAAATGTAATCAATTGAAATTGAATACCTCACAATAACAATAAATAATACGCAATAATAACAAAACCCTTGACTGTATTACGAAAAATGATGGGTGAAGAAACCATCGAATATAAAGAATCCACTCGTCAGGAAATATTCTGCTGTGAAGATATAATATGATTTCAAATGATACGGAGATAATATCATTCAAACTCTCAACTCCAAAGTAACCAAAATAAATTTGATAACAGTATAGTTTCGAATCACAGATTACAATAATGACGACAGTATGTGGAAAAACACACATATATATATATATATATATATATATATATATATATATATATATATATATATATATATTTAATTAAATATATATATATACATATATATATATATTATATATATATGGGTCGCGTGCTCTCCCAGACGTTATGTATGAAGCCTGGCTTCGAAGAGCGCCTAGTCACTCGATTGCCGGCTACCATACATACGACTCTTGAAGATGGTGAAACGTCTTCAGCCGACAAGTCGAAACCCCGGGCTCTTTTCAGAATCACCAGTTGTTCCAGGAAAGGGCATGTTCTCAAAGTAACATTTTATTTATATATATATGTATATATATATATATATATATATATATATATATATATATATATATATATATATATATATATATATTTATATATATATATATATAAATATATATACATATATATATATATATTTATATATATATATATATATATATATATATATATATATATATATATATATCCATATATTTATATATATATGGATATATGAATATCGAAACAATAACAGTTAGATATAGTTATTATGTATGTGATCCATTCATTATTGCACTGTATAAATGTGTATCTACCTGTCAATAGGTTTATGGGCGGCATAAACACATTACAATCTACTTTGTTATTCAGCCAGCCAGTATCTCGATTGTTACTATGGCACCAATTACATTACACACGAGTAAAGAGCTAGGTCAGAGTTCAATGGAGAGAAGAGAGAGTCGACATTTCATTATTGAATAATAGATGCTTCATAATAAACCGTATAACACTGCACCTTGATGAAAGTGGAGTCATTAGGAAGTATTAAAATTAGTTTTTTTGTTCGTGTATTTCTTTACGTAGATTCAGATCCATTAGGAATAAATAAAACGATATCGGTAGAAACGTGAGAGGGTAATTAATATGTTCGGTGATTTTTCTAATTCGATTTTATGATATGTGTTAATTATTGATCCGCACTAAGTAAATATATAAATAAACTGTGGGAATTGAATTCATCCAATATAGGATTACATTTATATGATGAACTAGCATTTTGGCATTCATTCCATTATAACAAGAAGATTCATACATACACATATATTCACGAATATGTTTTACTAGTCAAACGCGAAATATGCGTTCTAAGATGATCGAGATATCTGAATAAGGTATAAAAGTCCTTGAAGTAGTTCTACCCTTGCTACTTTATCGACTCTGGTATTCTACACACCTTGATATCTGAATAAGCTATAAAAGTCATTAAAGTAGTTCTAATCTCCTTTTCCTCATTGACTCTGGTATTCTACACACCTTGATGTATATGAAAAATACTTCATTGTTGGTCAACTCTTGAATCTAGAAAGCAGTGAATCTCGACAACTTAATTCTGTCACAATTTTCATGATATATTTGATGAATACTAGTCAAACGCGAAATATGCGTTGTAAGATGAGCGAGATATCTCAATAAGGTATAAAAGTCCTTGAAATAGTTTTACCCTTGCTACTTTATCGACTTTGGTATTCTACACACCTTGATATCTGAAAAAGCTATAAAAGTCGTTAAAGAAGTTCTACTCTTGCCACTTCATTGACTCTGGTATTCTACACACCTTGACGCATATAAAAAATACTTCATTGTTGGTCAACTCTTGAATCTAGAAAGCAGTGAATCTCGACAACTTAATTCTGTCATAATTTTTATGATATATTTTATGAATATTATCAGTCATTTTATTTTTTTTCTCCAAAACGACTGATCAGAATTGCTTAAAAAATCGTAATAATGTGTAAAATCCATGTATACACATTTAGAGAAAATTTCATCCCATTTGGAGAGATTTTATTTTTCAACATTTTCCGCCCAGCCAAATCTTATGGGGTTTTTAGAAACTTTGAGATGATGATTCTCGAAATCGGTCCGACCGATTCATCCCAAAAACTATACAGTTCTAAGTTGGATGAGTTTGCGTGTACAAAAAAAGTTTCATGTTGATCAGTCAACCCTTGCGACCTGTGGAGTGCTTACAAACAAACAAAAAAACAAACAAAAAAACAAACAAAAAACAAAAACAAAAAAAACAAAAAAACACACAGACAAAGCCCTATAAGAGTGGGATGGAGACTTCGCTACGCTCATCAATTATCATTTTATATACGTGGTTTGAAAATGAATAAATCACTGAATCATCGAAAGACATTCCTGAAGGGCTGTATTGAACTTCAAATTATATATACAGTGAATTATTGTATACTAGTCAAACGCGAAATATGCGTTGTAAGATGAGCGAGATATCTGAATAAGGTATGAAAGTCGTTGAAGTAGTTCTACCCTTGCTACTTTATCGACTCTGGTATTCTACACACCTTGATATCTTAATAAGCTATTAAAGTCGTTAAAGTAGTTCTACTCTTGCCACTTCATTGACTCTGGTATTCTACACACCTTGGCGCATATAAAAAATACTTCATTGTTGGTCAACTCTTGAATCTAGAAAGCAGTGAATCTTGACAACTTAATTCTGTCACAATTTTTATGATATATTTTATGAATATTATCAGTCATTTTATTTTTTTTCTTCAAAACGACTGATCAGAATTGCTTAAAAAATCGTAATAATGTGTAAAATCCATGTATACACATTTAGAGAAAATTACATCTCATTTGGAGAGATTTTATTTTTCAACATTTTCCGCCCAGCCAAATCTTATGGGGTTTTTAGAAACTTTGAGATGATGATTCTCAAAATCGGTCCGACCGATTCATCCCAAAAACTATACAGTTCTAAGTTGGATGAGTTTGCGTGTACAAAAAAAGTTTCATGTTGATCAGTCAACCTTTGCGACCTGTGGAGTGCTTACAAAAAAAAAAAAAAAAAAAAAAAAAAAAAACACAGACAAAGCCCTATAAGAGTGGGATGGAGACTTCGCTACGCTCATCAATTATCGGCAAAAACTAGATGATGTTGGAAACTATGATAGTGGAAAAGTTTGTAGTTCACAATAGAACTCATGCTAAAACAATGATGACATAACTTCATTTTCAGCATTGTCAATCACAGTGTATGTATGGGCCTATATGTTTTTTGTTTACATCTGTTCAAGTCACAGATAAGCTAGTTATTCATTGGACGAGAGCTAAAAGTGTATATTTGAATGTATAAACACCAATTTGTGACAGTAGAAAAAAATAGGAAATGTTTTCAACAAGTTTCAACAAGCCTTCTCTTGTCAAAAATATTTCAAAATTGCATGGACAATGTTCAATGAATCAAGTCCTCATTTATTTGTATTATTCAAATAGTTTTTGTACAATGTTGAATGTAGTTATACGCTGATAAAATAACCACGAGGCTTGACACAGGCTCATATGTGGGAGTAATAACAACCGTGAGAATTCTCATGTAATTTCCACAATACGCACCGACATTTTTTGAATCATTTGGATGATTCAAAAACTCTTCAAGAACCTTTGAACTTCTCTAATATACTAGAAAAAAAACAATCAATAAATGCTCACGAAGAAATGAGACCGAAAGAGTTTTCATACTTTTTCATTGCGATAAGCCCACTTGATAATATATAAGCTTCTGTCACATAAAAAATGACAAACAATCGTTACTATAGCAACACAGCGAGCTGGTGAACTATCAAAGATTTTGATTTGATAATATCAGCTGGAGGACATTGTTGTCTGTCTCTTACAATAATGAGTGACGTCACTTGACAGAAGCCTAAATAAAGCAACATTGTTTCTCACACGAATTGCTTCTGTAGACTCTATTGACAAAAATGAATCATGGTGATGTTAGTAGACACACACAATATATTTCTAGCCACCCTCCGTGACTCAGTTAAATGGAGCACCGCTTTAGAAACTGAAGTCAAACTGAGCGTGAGAATTCAAGTCCGACTTGAGGCGTGTGTTTTTGTGAATGCCAGTTAACCTATCACAACTCCAAAGTTTCATTATCAACTGCTCATCCGTACCCCCATATAACATGACTTCTCGTGGGGTAGTTATGCACCATTATGAATAAACACAATATTTCAAGTAACCGACAAAATAGGCTCATATTATATTAGATATCATGATGAATGTAATGAACCAGCCTAATTTGCATTTTGATTTGTGAAAGCATACGTAACTCGACGCATCATTAGTAACATCACCATTGGATTAATGGTATGAATCGTTAATATAATAAAACGAGTTATGAACAGTATTGGTGTCTTATTAGCATCATTAACTATCTAATAATCTAATGCCATGAATAGTAATGATCCATAACTAACTATATTAAACTACCATATTATTAATGAATGACAGAATAGTTATATGTCGCTCTTCTCCTTACTTATTCAACACCCACATCTTATATTGATATAACCTATAGTGTATATCGACGAAATTTCGACGAAGATTTCATTGCTTGTGACCACACACGTTTTTGTAGGGCCTACATGAACTATTACGCTTTTATTGCACTCTTGTTGACCTTCTTATAATATGTTATAGGCCTTTTATGCTATTTTTTCATATTATGATGTATGTTTTCGCTGTTTTCACATTATTATATCTTTTTTTCGCCTTGCATGATGTGATTCAAGTATTTCACATATTTCACGTAATTTATATTGTATGTTATATAATCTGACTTTCCATATATATTACATTTCATACTTTGTATTTAATATGTTTTTTAATATTTTATTTAGAAGAAAGTTAACGAAATGAATTGAAATGAAATATATTATCAAATTGTATTTGATATTATAAACACTCAAGTCGAGTGAATTTTTTTTTTTTTTTTTAAAACATTGAAAGTTGATACTGAATTATTGTTCCTCAATTAAGGCTAATAATGACAGATAGGATAGTCTATCGAGTGAAGTAAAAAAAGTAAAAAGTAAGAAGTGGAAAGTAGCGAGTAAATACCGACTAACAGTTCTGATATAGGATGCAGCAATCAATGTCAACCACACAACTGTAGATTCATTGATCAAAGTACTCAACTTCATTACGAGAAGTGTACATGAATCAAGTACTTGTTGATATTTTGCAGTTGGCTCGAGTGGTTTGTGAAAGTAATAGTTGTGAGGAAGTATTATACCAAATTTGATAATAAATCTGAAGTTTGTTTTCATGACTTAAGTGGTTTTTTAGAAACTCTATTTTTGAACAATGCATGTAATATCTGGGATGATGGGAGAAACTAGCTACCGGTATTTTATAGATTCAGATGAGCGAAGATAAAACTCAATTTTATCGTTATCCGAACAAGAATGTTTTTTGTGCGCTTCAAACCTTAGGTGAAAGAATACATATCGATAAAACTTGATGATTGATTTATTTATTCATTTATTCATTTTTTTCATTGAGATGACTGTTCACAATAGATTGTCAGTATATGAATAGTCAATATTATAATAAAAAGTAAATACACTGAATACAGCAGTGAAAACACAGTCAACTTGAAATCGTCTGATTTCCGCTAAATGCCATAGTATATACATTTTCATTCATCATATTCATATAGTATATATATATATATATATATATATATATATATATATATATATTTAAATTCATAAATATATATATATATATATATATATATATATATATATTTAAATGTATATATATATATTTATATATATATATATATATATATATATATATATATATATATATATATATATACATATATATATATATATATATATATATATATATATACATATATATATATATATATATATATATATATATATATATATATATATATATATATATATATATGAATATATATATATATATTTATTTGAAAATTAATTGTATAAGATCAGTTATTTATGAGCAATCACAGATGTGTTCACAACCTCTCCAACCCAACCAATTCTTCCAAACTATAAATGCATTTTTGTCGAATGAGAATTTTCAATGATTCAGTCTGCTCGTTTGATAGGATGATACAGACCGAGTGCAAAAAAGTGGGATCCAAAAGTATTGAATCTATGGATATTTATACTGTCATGAGATATATGAATACTTTATCAGTGAAAAATAAAGTATCTGCCTTACAAAAAGTTGCCCATTAGACGCAGAATGATTTAAAAATGGGAATAACAGATTAATAAATGGAGCAAAATGACAATACAACAGTGTTTGATGAAAAAATTATTAATGATATTGGGCCATAGTCTAGAAAATTGGATATTCTGATTCATTACTCATTTAGAAAAAGAAGAGATAAAATGAAATATTGAAAAAAAGGAGAGCAACAGTTCGAAAAAGTTATTTGAAAAAGAAAAATGCATATGATATAAAAGCGATAAATTCAGGCCAACATCACACACGATTCATTCAAACCATATGAATGGTTTCTAAAAATTGAAATTGAACCTTTCAAGGCTAGGAGGACTCTAATATAAATAAAACCATCACCTAGGTTAAATCTTCTACAAAATTCAACGAAGAAGTGAGGAATTGTGCCACTATTGTTTCATCAATCCATATGAGGAGAATGAAGAGTCCGTGTCTATAATTATGTCTCGGAATCTCTTCATTTGTTCAGAACTACAAAACAATTTATAATTCCATATTCGAACTAGGAAGTCCTCACAAATGATGATGCGTGCGAATAAATTAACTTTCTCAAAGACCATACCGCCGAGCAATGTGCACAATCACAGTTCAAAACACTAATTGATAATTATTAATAATTATAAAGAATTAATAATTCGATCTCTAATCGTGCTGTAATTCGTGATATAGCCACGAACTCTGAGAAGTACGCGTGATTTGATTTTCACTATCGAAACACACATACACCATGGAATAGAACGGTGGATGTGTAGGCCTATATGGAACTATGCTATTCAAAAATGTGAATATAAATCCATCGATTTTGAAATCAAACTGGGAAAACGCAGCAAATACGTTCGTTGTGAGTTGAGTGATATGAATATATATATATATATATATATATATATATATATATATATATATATATATATATATATATATATATTTATATATATATATATATATTTATATATATGTATATATATATATATATATATATATATATATATATATATATATATATATGTATATATATATATATATATATATATATATATATATATATATATAAATATATATATATATATATATATAAATATATATTTATTTATATATGTATATATATATATATATATATATATATATATATATATATATATATATATATATATTTGATTCAAGATGGACGTCCATTCATTCATTTTATATAAATATGTGTAATGAAATTTGAATATAATGCCACCAGATGACAGTCAAGATTCAATATTCTTCTTCGCATGTTTTCTACCAGAACTGAACTCAATCCAAGAATCAAACCACTTCAAACTAATCATCCAATCTTCTAATTATCATACAGGTATTGCCAACTATTGTAAACGAAAGGAACATAACTCCGAGTGAACTCAGTTTCATAATAGTTAACAAGATTCGCTTTCGATTGCAACATAGTGTCCATCCTTGGCCGAATGGCAATCTGAGTATACGATTCGAATGATCCGAGACACCGTATCGACGTGAATATAGAATGTCTCGAACGGTGGTTCCGTATTGCAAGCGGATGTGTATCTGTGGATCTGTACTATAATCCATTAGATCAGGCACCTTGCGTGACCCACTAACTGCGAGGTGTTCTCGTGAGGATGGTTTGGTGATCGAGAGGACGGCTGTGTGAAAGTGTTGGCCTATCATGCGGCGAAACGATTGGGAAAACGAATAGTGGGACAAATGGAAGAATGAGCGATCGTGATAGGTTCCGATAAGCTCGATCAATTGGATATTTGTCGTCGATATATATATATATATATATATATATATATATATATATATATATATATATATATATGAATATATAAATGAATGTAAATTTATATATATATATATATATATATATATAAATATATATATATATATATATATATATATATATATATATATTCATATATTATATATATGTTTTAATTAAAATAATCTTATTTTGCGGATTGCCCTTCCGTGAAACAGTTGGGAATTCTAAAAAGTACCTAGTCTCTCAACTTTTCGACCAGCTGCGGCTGACCATCTTCAAGGAATCGTCTCGTTCAAGAACTTGAACGAAATCTCTAAAAAAAAAAAAAAAACTCTCAATTGAACTAATATGCGTATGATAGAGCAAGTGAGAGAATGAGGGTTTTTTCAATTATTATTGGAAATTTTGAAAGCAAAATGAAGTGAAATTTCGGATTTCCATTGTTTTCAATGTTTCAAATCAATACCGGGACGAAAGTTATTATTTCGAATAATGTTATCATAACTTCATTCACTACCGACGTGTCACTCCGGTACTGTATATGAAAATTATTCTCTGGAAAAAGTCGACTCATTAATTTTCCAGTTCACTCAAAAGACACTACGAATATTATTTGAAGTAGACCCACGTTGAGTTTTTCATAAAAACATCATATAAAATGAAAAGGCTGACTCAATTCAGGCGATTAGAATTAAACATCACTTTGAACGATGAAATTCTCATGAATTGATGAATGTTATCCAACAGGATGTTGAATTATATTTGCATTCATTTGTCCACGGATTTCTCATTCGAAAACCATTTTCAAATTGTTTCACAGATTGAATAAACAACAGAAGAATACAACGCTAGAGAATAAAAAAAAAAAATCCAGATTATGTAATTACTACCGGGCCTGGGGTGGTAATGATGAGTGGAAAGAAATTGGTACTAAAATAATGAAGGAAAACACAATATAAATTTAGAAATAGTCATAGTAAGAAAGTCAAAATTCAAAGATTCAGGAAAGATGTCGAGAAATGTCCATTCATGCATCGGACGAAAAGAGGCTTGAATAATTCAAATGATGATGTGTTTTTAGGATTTTTAAATTAAATTTGGAATTGTTCAAAGCCTTGATACAGCAAGATAACATTTAGTATCAGCCATGCCTATTAATAATGATGCCAGTCTTTTTATATGAACAATATTTTTGATATCATTCAGTATTATGATCTTTGCCAACAATATATGTATTAACTACAAAGCAAAGTAAAGTAGAAAAAAAATAACAGCAAATTGAAAAAAAAAGTTATACAACCGACTATAATTGGGAATACCCCATAGGCCTTCATGATGTATAATTTACTCATTCTTTGAGTTGTCAACCACTTCGCGGTTTATTCTAATCGATTGACCTTAAAATGAGATTGATGTTGATGTGTTTGCAACTGACATGTGAAAGTTTCTTTGCAAATACAATAATTGATCAAATACTTCGAATGCACAAAAGCTCGACCGTCAAGTATGTCAATGAATGAGCTGGGAGTACCGTGGATTGCAAAATTACATATATTTCAGATATGAAAATGTCGGAATGGCAGGCTGCCAATGTTTTAATAATTCATTCATTATGTATTCAAATGATATATTATTGAAATAAATGAAGTTCATAGAAGTATACATATACATATAAAATTTAATATATATATATATATATATATATATATATATATATATATATATATATATATATATATATATATATATATATATATATATGTATTTGAATATATATATATATAAATATATATATATATATATATATATATATATATATATATATATATATATATATATATATATATATGTATATATATATATTTATATATATATATATATATATATATATATATATATATATATATATCAATATATATGAACATATATATATATATATATATATATATATATATATATATATATTTATATATATATATAAATATTTATATTTATATATATATATATATATGAATATATATAATATATATATATATATATATATATATATATATGAATATATATATATATATATATATATATATATATATATATATATATATATATATATATATAGATATATATATGTATATTCATATATATATATATATATATATATATATATATATATATATATATATATATTCATATATGCGGAGAGAGGGAAATAGAGAGAGAGAGAGAGAGCGAGAGAGAGCAGGAGAGAGAGAAAGGTTTGATAATCATCAATTTTCATACTCCGTGCTTCTTTGTCTGACTCATAGAACGATCTTTGAACAAACTTGAATGAAACAAATTCCTCAGAAACGATGAGAGTTATATACAACATTGATGGAAACGAATTCGCAAGTAATGTAATAATCTGTCTCACTTGACAACCCAGACATAGTATCTCTTGAATCATAACTATGACAATCATTTCTTATTGTCATCGAAATTACGAAATATATACAATCAAAAATAAATGTGTTATCATAATATGTTAAACTATAGCTAGGAGAGACTTATTATATCGTATAGACCTACTAAATCTACGACAGAAGAAGGTTCCGATCGACCGTTCCTACACACCGATTACGAACGGTGGTTCCCTCATTCATCTTCCGTTTTATGCAACTCATCGCAATAAAATGAAAGTTCAGTGTTTGTGTTTGATATCATAGAGGAAGAGTTTAAGCGAGATGCCCAAAACGATATTCATGATTAATGATAAAAAAGTATTAGATTGGATGAGGCTTAGAGAATATATTCACACATGTGGATAGTTCTTCCTCATTCCATGTTGTGTCGAACTTCACTTATTCTTTAAGATGAATCGTATTCAACAGCTGCATCATCGCTGTAAGAAACTGTTGATTGGGATGATCCCCGTTGGTTAAATTATAGATGATGAGTTATGAATCTCAAGTCGTTGTACATTTTCATATAACACTTCAATATAACCGGACTGGGTATTTCCACGACTGATTATTCGATTATTGATTATTCGATATTTCGACGTATGGCTGTCTCATCTCTTTTCAACTGTTATATATATATATATATATATATATATATATATATATATATATATATATATATATATATATATATATATATACATATATATATATACATATATATATATATATATATATATATATATATATATATATATATATATATATATATATATATATATATATATATATATATTTTTTTTTTTATATATATATATATATACATATATATATACATATATATATATATATATATATATATATATATATATATATATATACATATATATATATATATATATATATATATATATATATATATATATATATATATATATATATGAGTATATATATATATATATATATATATATATATATATATATATATATATATATATATATATATATATATATTAAATATATAAAAATATATTGTAACGTGTCGAAACTCATCAGCATATTGCCATAGAAACATCATACAAATCTTATTCTATACCCAAATTAAGTCTGGGGATGAACGATGGGATCGTTCATAGGGTTCTCAATTTTGAATTATATCAATTTTGTGTTATTGATTATTGGTTCAAAATATATTCACCGAGACGGAAAATCGTGATCCAGAAGACCGGGGAATCATTCCTCTCCCTCCATAATCGACCCACCTTTGAACCGTGTGATGATTATACTCACTCACAGGTCACGGCCGATTTCTTCTCACAATCCGAAATGCCTACTAAAATCACCCTCTATCTCATTTTTCCATCAACTAATTCATCATTCACCGATGTGACTATAGATCCAGTCTCATTAGAGAGCGTCGTTGAAACAAAGGTGAATATAAATATGAAATATGGGTGATATATATTAATATGACCTGTATCTACCTATTTTATATTTTTATATTTGGCCTAAAGACACACTGTACTGATGATCACGATATATTGGCGTCGATATATGATATATGGGATGGTGAGATGATAAGATGGAAGGTTATCTTGTTGGGTTGTTTGGATAGTAAGAAGGCGTGGGTGGCCAGTTAAGGAACCATCCCAGTATCAACCTGAACGACAGGGGGAAACCACGAAAAACTCCTTTCAGGATGGTCGACCATGGCGGAAATTGAACACCGGTTTCTTGAATGACGGTTCAGTGTGCTAGCTACTCGATCACACATCTCAGATTCTTAATGTTTGGTTTCGTCATTCATTCCACTATTATAATATACTGCTGTTATGATCCACGCTTTCAAAGATACGTGCTGCATCTAGTGATTATATAATGGTAACTAATAGCAACCTGATTTCTTTTGAAAGAGATGTGACCTTTCGACATTTTCTCAGCAGTCATTCGATGCTCACAGAATAGTCTGAGTCTAACGCGAGATTTCACTAGAAAAGCAGCATAGCGGTGTGAGTTCTGTGCTATGACCTTTCAGAATATCTCTCCTTCATCAATTCGCTAGAGGCGTTCTTGACGTTTTCGATGAAGATTTTGTTATTGGATGAGCTTTAGAGTGGTTTTTCATTCGTCCGAAAACTGCTTTGTTTCTTTGTTTTTTGTGCAATTGCTTGCATTTTAAGATCGATTCACATTTCCTACAGAGGCAATCTGAATTATTTCACTTCCTGAGTATAGGCCCATGTATTTTACAGAATGGAGAAAAATAGTATTGAATTGAATCTTCTAGCTTGGATGAGTCTATCTTCTTATAGCAATCATTTAGAGTAAATTCATATGAATCGATTTTTTGGAAATACTCATAATGATAAAATGAGGCGCGGAAAGAAGGAAGAACCTTTTCTAAATATGAAGAATGAGATGTGTATAAGGATAATAATGACGAAAGTTACTGACGGATTTAAAAATTGGGGGAGTGATTTGAGATAGGAATGTGTAGATTTTATATGGAAATATCTCGCTCATATATGTCCTGACTCTTGGTTTCACCACTCAAATTATGTGAAACGATGATAAATTCTTATGAAAATGATATAAGATAATAGTACGAGATAGGCCTGCATACAAAAATATGTTGAAACGCCATAATTGACGACTAGTGATTGACCCGCCCACAAACGTCACAAAACAAAACATCCAATCAACTGGGCTGTTTGTTATGTGGGTGAATTGGCATTGCCTATCAGAGTCTCTCTGAATGCCCACATGAAGTATAGATCTAGGTGACCCATCGATAAGCCACGCTCATCACTATAGTGGTCAATTTGATGCTATTTTTTTTCATTTCAATTTATTCTCCACAATTTAATAGCTGATACATGATATAAGTGAGAATTAAAAAATCAACAGAAGCTCACGTAAGAACACAAGTTCTTGATTGCGGTCTGTCAAAAGAATAACACTACAAAAAAATTATATCACTATTCCCATTTGTGATACAAATAAGAACAAATGAAAAAAACGAACACTCTCCAGTGGATCAGTCTAATCTTTCTCTCTCTTTTCATCACCTTATTTACAAGCTCATCCAACGAAAGTGAGATATTATCACCTTGTCATACCCACACGTAGGATTAATAGTCACATATATCTGCAATACCGCAATTGTAAATCTCCGTGTCTTTATGATGAAACTGAATATTATGCAAATCATATTTGGTAAATATCAGGGTCTTTCACGCGTCTGCCCTGGGGCTAATTATATAATTATGCGGATTCAACTAGTTAATAAGCTAAATAACAAATATTTGAGCTGCCTTTCTAATCTGTTCAAAACTATAATTTAATTAATATAAATTGAAGAGTTTGTTTACTTTTTACAATTTATTTGATAGTAAACATCACGTATGTATAGCTTTCTTCAGGGCTATTACAAATAGAGAGAAAAATGATTATATAAATATACAAGTCTTGACATAGGCCATGAAACATTTAACGATTGGAGAGAAAGAAGCAAATCTATTGTTTGTTTATTTGACCAATTTGACAATTTCATCAGAAGCGTTCATCGCTGTTAGTACTTAGTACTACTCATCTCGTTTTCAGTTCGAGAAAGTATAATTGTAACCAATATTCTATATTTTGTGATAACATCGAAACTTGATAAAAAATCATTGTTCCCCAATCAAGGCTATGGATGAAAGATAAGATCGTTTGGATGGGGCACCACAAGGGCGATCTTACCACCCCATATTAATTATTTAAAACTAATGAACTTCAACACCAGGACTGCGCTGTCTGTGACCATAACTTTTCCATAATTGACCATAACCAATATCCTACTCACTCTATTGATTCATATTTTAACAGAAATTCGGTGAGAACACAAAAACTTATGTATAAGCTAATTTCTTCTCGTTTAATTCTGATAGTTTCGAACAGCAAAATGATTACAATCGATAACTGGTTCATAGATGGACTGATTCATTGATTGAATATTGTGATAGCTCCATCAAGATGAAATGATGATATAAATTGAAAAAATTGTGTAGTCATATAGAATTATTATAGAATAAATATCCATCGATATTCATTGCCAATTGAACAAAATTAAAAACATGCCAAAGTGAATAGAGCATACCCTTATTCTGTTTGTAATTTCTAATAATATTCAAAAACTGCAAACCTTCTCAACAAATTAGGTCCAATTTATCCATCAAGCATCATCCTCCGATCACATTATGTATACCATACACAATTTTCTTTCATAATTAACATATCAATGCTAAAAAAATATTACGTACATAACTTTCTACCGGTTAAGCCATACTTTTTTTTGTGGAACTCTCTATCATATCAAATATCGGCATGATGTATACACAGTATACTTATAGTCTATCAATGAAAGTACTGCTACCAAAAATATAAAATGCATTTGTATACACAAGGTCAATAAACACGCCCAACCTTAACACAGCTATTGTCGTGTGGAATTAACATAAACGATAGAAGAATGGTATGGGTTTGATTTAATTGATTATCACCGCCCATAAGTGATAGACTAGACTGAAACTAGACTAGAGTCATTGGGGTTAACGTGTGTTTTTGAATACGCCTATATATTGAAAGTAAAGACACTTTCTCATGTCAATCGGGTGTGTATGCCCCAGTCCGACATTGTGAAAACAATGATTTGAATACAATATAGTTTATTTGAAATTCTAGAATTTGTGAAATCATTCAGTGGGTGGGTTCTTTTTAATAACGACAGGTTTGCGGGGATATTGTCAGCAATCATACTTGCACGAGCAAGACGTTTCTGCCGGAGTGATTTCACTTGTACAAATTATAATTTTTTTTTTTTTCTAATGACATCGAAACTTGATACAAAATCATTGATTCCCAATCAAGGCCATGGATGAAAGATGAAATCGTTTGGACGGGGCACTACAAGGGCGATCTTACCGCCTCATTCTGATTATTCAAAACCAATGAACTTCAACACCAGGACTGCGCTGTGTGTAACCATACTTTTGGGCTGTAGATGAAAGTCTTTCAGTTTTCAAAAGTCCGGAACACATGAGTAAAAACCGTTTCTGTGATACATCTGGACATTATCAGCATTGGTATTTAGAGTAAACAAAACACACGAATGTTGGTATCTTCCACTTTGAACTAGAATGATAATTAACTTGAACCATACAAGATATGGAATTGAAAAATGCATCATCTGATGAAAACAATATTCGTTGGAATTATTAATAGTCAAATTTTGAAATAACATATTCGGAAAGATCACTCATATGTAACAGGAACATCGATAATTTTGCCGTCGATTCTCACCTCACGTACCTTTATCACGTAAAATATTGTGAATGTTTATTATTGATCGACATTATTTCAGAAAATACGTATCTGCACGGTGTGAAGCAATTTCACTACAATATGGTCATTCGGAAAGTCACTGCGATCGTTTATATCTTATGTTGACACTATACACTGTGGGTGCGTGCCACCCAAACATTTGAAACAAACCTGTCCCATCGTGATGGTACATGATAGTAGTTTGATAATCCACCATTGTGTAACATGGATAGGAATAAAGACCTATAAAAATTGAATAAATTGAATTTCATTGGGAAAATGATTATCAACCCTAATAAATGCGAGGAGCTCTACCTTGAGAATGATTGAAATTTTGATGATTTTTTACTTTTTTTTTCATTTTTGAATTTTTGAATTTTTGAATGATGAATTCAACATTGGTAGATCAGGAACAAGATGGGTAGAGCCGACTGGAATATTGGTGGTGAATAATAATTTTGATACACTTTGAAATAATGCGTCCGATTCATTGCTTGAATCCATTTGAAATAAGTACCCTGAATCACATTGTGTGAAATTGTAATTGCTCGTTTTGAACCTCAACTATATTGAATGATGCAATAGTCCTAGTACAAACGACCCTACCTTGTCACCCTTAATTGACGACTCGAAATAGGCGTGACAATACCAGTCAGCCAGTTGTATCATATCATTCGTAATAATTTCAAGATACCCCGATTAGATATTTGAATTCGACTACAGTTCTAACAGCCCTGTTGATTGGACGGTATGATTTCTGACGTCATGGGGGTGGAGACTGCGAGTCGTCAATAGGCTTCTGTCACGTAACAAATGACAAACAATCGTAACACATGCAGCAAACTGGTGGACTACCAAACATTCTGATTGGTCAATTCCAACTGGTGGACATTTTTGTCTGTCTCTTGCAACAATGAGTGACGTCACTTGACAGAAGCCCATTAGGAGACAATAACTTTGTGTCAAGTTGATGAAAATAAATAAAAAATACGATTGTTTCGTTTTGTTTCTCCAGCTGGCCGCAGCTCAGGTATTCCACGACGATGACGACTTTGCCAACAGCAACGCGTTGGCACCCGTCAACCACGACGTCGACCACCACCACCATCACACGCACATCGAGACTCTCGACGTCAAGTGTGACAACAATGGAATGTCGGTGACAATTGAATTCAGCGGCCCGTTCGCCGGCGTCGTTTACAGCAAGGGGCACTTCGGCAACCCCAAATGCAGGTAATTAGCGTTGCGCACGTCCAATGACACTTCGACGTTGTATGATATTCATCGATGATCCATTAAAAAATATATCATTAAAAAAAGCGCTCACTAATCATTTGTCATTTCAAATTTACTAGGCAAACGCGTTATGTGTTTCCGCGTTGATCAATGAGCTGGAACGATATATCAACATATCTTTGGATTGGTTATATACATATATATATATATATATATATATATATATATATATATATATATATATATATATATATATACAACTGGTGATCCAAACAATCAAGTCACTGCCCTCCTTTCCTAATTGATTTCTATGATAATGAGGAAGGCTTTCTTCTAATTGTTTCCATTCAAGTGGCAAGTGGTGACACCTGCTGCTTGGATTTAATTGGAATCCTAATATAGCTTTGAGTGATTCAAAAAAATTAGATTTTTTTTACATCAAAACGACTGATCCGATTTGAGGGAAAGTTCGGAATAATGTGTGCCATTATTAAATTGAAATTCCCTGAGAAGTTGAATTCTCTGGGATGAAGTATTTTTCACGAATTTCATCCTCTGGGTTATTCTTATGGGATTTTTGAAAACTTTGGAATGAATTTTCTCAGAAGTGGTTCAACCGATTGCGTTTCAAAACTATACAATATCGAATTAGATGAGGACACTTTCTTATGCCAAGTTTCAACATATTTTGAATTTTCGTTCGACCTGTGGAGCGCGAACACACACAAAAAAGCACTTTTTTTCGGGTATGGTGAAATTGAGTCTTCGCTTCGCTCATCCAATAATGATAATGAAAATAATAAAATTCTATTCAATATAACATATGTACAGAGTTGTAGAATATGTCAAATGAGGAAAAACAGGAACTAAGACATGATGAGAGCAGATTTTGTACATGGGTGTACTCAGTTATCGAGTAAAAGCAACTCTCTATCAAGAACGTCTTGAGCTGCGTCTTGAAGACAGCGTCTGATTTTACATCTTCCAAATATTGTGGCAGCTTATTATAGAATCACGAGCCAGCGTCATCAGGAATGTATGAAATCATATTGAATAGATTAAAAACGAATCAAAATATGGTAACGATACCTAATACCATATACGATTCCAAAAATCACCGTTGATAATATTATCATGTTTTATTTGTGTACACCAAATTATTACCACAATATATAATAAATTGGATGATTCCAATTAGAAATAATGCACAATATAATCACGTGCCATCGAAATCAGTCAATATCTAGATAAATCTGCAGATAACGGTATGAAACAATCGTATTCACAAAGATAATTAACTTTCCCTTATTACTACTCTTCCAAAATATTTGTTAATTATACCTTCGGTTCCTTTTTCAAACCACTAAATCATCTGGCGTACCAAGAGATTGCCTTGGTTGCACAACAAAAGGTTGGTAAATACCTATTATAGATGGCTGTACGGTATGTCCATTGGTTGACCTATTGACCGATAGGTGTGAATCCGCTTGGTGGCTTACCTTGACTAAACTTACCCAAGGCCGTCCACCACCGAGTGA
>OZ023330.1:38909169-38964169 GCA_964007535.1 Brachyptera risi | reverse complement strand
GACCCTATCCAACAAACTGTAATATTTTCTCACATTCCTGTTACTGTGAACCCAGGCCGTCACCTATCAGATGCACATGAAATCATTATTTGGTTTGAAGTGTATTTACGTTTCATTATTTCACCAAATTATGTTGCAATTCATAATTTTCTCATCAAACTTAAATTTGTTAACATATAGAATGATCAGGACCTAATTAGCGATACTGTCGAGAGTTGTAAATTTCCATTGTATCTAACCTTTATAAATTGATAAATGAATGAATAAATGAATAATAGTGTGTCAGTTGTGTGGTATCATTTGAAAAATTGAAAAATCAAAAACTTCACATATATAGAAATATAAATTTGGAAATAATAGAATGCCAAGCTTATATACCATCGTTATTCTATAATACCTCATCTGAATAATGAGTTCAAAGTATATCATAGTTCTTAAAACATCTATGAAACAACATCTTCATACTTGAGAACCACCTGTAATATTTCGAATATCACCGTGATTGGTCTTTTGATAGGCGCTAGGGGCACTATCACAAGTTTTTTTGTAGAATTTTGTAGGAAATTTAGTCTAAACAGTGAGTTCATCAATTTGATAGAAATTTTAGCCTTGAAAAGATCTATTGCCATTTTGAAAAACCATTTGCACCCACATTCATAGCATAACTATTCTTCATTTTTTATTATTTTTATACAAAACTATAAAACTAGATCAATTTCAATTTCAGAAATTTGAGTTCATTCATTTTTACTCTTGGATCCGGCCTTTTTTTGGCAGTTGTGACGTGAAGATATCACTCGATTATCCTCATGTTTCTATACAGAATCGCTAATGCCTACGTCATAACTCATGGCTCTGGAGACAACAAAATAAATTTCAATTTCTGAAATTGAGACCATTATTTCTTGTTTTTTTTCTGAGATGGGAAATAAATATCGTCATCACTCAATAGAATTTGATTCCAGGGTTGTGATATCCCTGAACTTCAATATTATCATGCATTTATTATCAATAGTGAATGAAAACTGTCGCCCATTTTGTGTGTTTTGAAGTAACTATATCTCACTCTTAAAAACTTCAATTCGATCGATCTTCTAATTGGTTGTTATTATCAGGAAATCTGGGACGCTGCACGCAAGATTTCTTGCGCAACATCTTCGCGCAAGGACAAGCTTGTCATCTTCAAGCCATTCGTCGTCGACATGCTCGAGGTGGTGACAGTGCCCGTGTCTACAGGCACTGTAGACTGCTGGATGGATATCCAAAGAGGAGAGTACCCGAACGTAAGTCTCGCCATTCCCTTCTATGACATGTGTGTATCAGGTGTGTCATTATCAGGTGTGAACTGGCAATAACTGTTAAATGAGACAGTCTTACCCGTTGCATCATCGGTAATATGATGATATATCTGAATTTGCAATCTATGCTTTGATAATCTAGTAATTTACTGTGGAAATCTTCACCTTACCTCTTCATATAGGAAAATACGTTTTCAATTTTTTTTTTCATTTTCTAATATCAAATATAAAATTGCAAATATCTGAATTTGCAATCAATGCTTTGATGATCTAATAATTTACTGTGGGAATCTTCACCTTACTTCTTCATATAGAAACATAGACGTTTTCAATTTTTTTTTTTCATTTTCACCTGGGTATTTTACGATAACTGATCAAATGTATCATATCGACCCGAATCATATCTAAATGAAGGAGGACATGCTGCCATTCGACCATTTCTGCCGACTCTGCGGTAACTAGGCATACTGTTTAAGTGGATACTACAGGTGTCTACTAGGCGAGTTAGCTTGCACAACAAAATTCTCAGAAACTTAAATTCATTATAATGCTAGGAAAACGCCATATATGCGTTGTTAGACGAGCGGATAGTAATAGTATGTCGACTTTTTTGCCAAACTTTTGCCTATATTCGCCAATTGGGTGACATTCGAGATAGAAATGGTTAAAAACTGCTTCGAGTGATACCAATTTAGCACATTTTATGGTTTTTCTTCAAAATGGCTCACCCGATCAAGCTGAAAGTTTTCAAAAATGTGTATCATGATGTAACTCAACTTCACTAAATTTTTTTTCTTCTTTTTGAAAAATAAAAAATATTTCTTTTTTTCCCCGACGTGTTATTCTAATGGGTACTTTTGAAATTTCTAAAATTCATAAAAAAAAGTTATCATACGATAATGCCACAAAACCATACAGATCTAAGCTAGATGAGGAACCATAACGAAAAAAAGTTTGAGGTTGTAGCTGTAGTCGTTTGACCTGTGGAGAACCGAAAAAAAACATGAAAAAAAACAAAAACATAACAAACACCAATTTTTTTCAGTATGTCGAATTGAATCCTCGCTGAAGCTCGTCTAATTATCATGATTTTGTTTTTATTTTGTGTCCATACATGTGTATAAGCCTACCAAACACGCCAAGATTGGTATAGACTATAGTATTTAACGCTGTAAACTTGGAGCAATATTATTCTCAACATATTAATTCATTTTTAGACGAGCTTTAGCGAGGATTCAATTTGACATACTGAAAAAAATTGGTGTTCGTTTTTATGTTTTTTTTTATGTTTTTTGTCAGTTCTCCACAGGTCAAAAGGCTACAGCTATCAACTTCAAACTTTTTTTCATCATGGTTCCTTATCTAGCTTAGATCTGTATAGTTTTGTGGCATTATCGGGTGGTAACTTTTATTTTTATGAATTTTAGAAATTTCAAAAATACTCATTAGAATAACACGGCGGAAAAAAAATTAAAACATTTTCATTTTCCAAAAAATTGAAATTTTGTGTGAAGTTGAATAACATCTTGATACACATTTCTGGAAATTCTCAGCTTGATCGGGTTAGCCATTTTGAAGAAAAAACATGAAATGTGCTAAATTAGTATCACTCGAAGCCGTTTTTACCCATTTATAACTAAAATGCGAATTTAGGCAGAAGTTTGGCAATGAAGTCGACATACTATTACTTTCCGCTCGTCTAACAACGCGTATATAGCGTTTTCCTAGTATGATTCATTTTGCTCCTGGAGAAACAAGCTGGAGATAGATTGATGAACACACTAATACAGATTGTTGCTAATGAAATGAACGTTCAAGAGACCGGGGGTTCGATTCCCGCCATGGTCGACCATTCTGATAGGGGTTTTCGATGGTTTTCCCTTTGTCGTTCAGGTCAGTATTAAGATTGTTCCTTACTTCACCGACCGACTCCTTCCTACTATACAAGAAAAACTAATGAAATAGTCCCTTCATCTCACCATCCCATCATCGCATAGATCTTCACCGACGCCAATAGATATTGGTTAACATGACGTATAGAGTGGTCGTTGAACCATATATGAATGAATAAACTATAGGAAAACGCGGGATGTGCGTTGTGAGACGAGCTTAGAAGTATGAAAATCTAGAATGAAAAATATTCTGTCAGCTCAATTTACATCTACGAACCTTGGATTACTTCGAACGTTCAAAAATCTCACCTGCAACTTGTTGATATTTATAGTGCTGCAACCTGTCGCATATACACTTTGCAAAACTAATTGATCCAAATATTCAATAAAATGTACACTTTTATTGCGCTCTCTTTGTTATTTGTCATCCGATTGTTGCAAAAATCTCTGAAAAGGTGTATAATAGTATTTTTCATATTTTGTGGAAATTTGAGAGCTTTTTTGAAGAGTTCTTATCTTCCAATTATTTTCTTTCCGGGTTATTCTTATGAGGATTTTTCAAACTTCACGATTTTTTTCCGGAAAAATTTTCCGACCGATTTTTCTCAATAACAATAACAGCCTATTCTAGTATGACAAAAATATGTAGAAAAAGTTTCAATTTGATCGGTATTTTTTCCTGACCTGTATTCCGCGTACAAAATCACACAAAAAAATAAACATAAAAACCAAGCCCATTTTGTGTCAGTATGTGAAATGGAATCTTCGCTACGTTCATGTAATAAATGCACTGTTGGGCGCTACGCTCATGATTGCGTTCATCTTGAACACATGTCCACTCATAATGAGAAAAGTCTTTTTTTCTTCAGAACTCTCCAATTGAAGAGATCATCAAGATCGGCGAGACGCTCACGATCCTTGTGTACATCAAGGATACCGACAATGAGTACGATATACGCGTGCGCGATTGTTGGGCGTACGACGGCGAGGATTACGACTCGCGAGACACGCACAAACTACAGCTGACTGACAACGAAGGATGTCCTAAGTAAGCCAATCAGGGTCTTCAATACACTCTATTTTTGATCATGCAAACTCTCGCAATAGACCATTTTCCAAAAGAATGAACCATCTAGCGGCGATCGTTTGAACTAGAACGAGATGTTAGTACCCGAGCTCGAAAGTCCCATGCTGCCAATGCTATTTAGCACGTTTGGATTATATTATTGTGCATTACACTGAACGTATTAGGTTATAATATGATAGTAGTTTCAACATTCATATGTTTACTATATACTGAGAGATTTACACACTGCCAGTGAGAGTGAGATGAGAGATAATGGAAGTTTCATATCTTGGTGTTTTGCCTTTAACCCTGTGAATAAGCGGGCTGACTTTTTGAACAGTACTAAAACTCCCAGAATGCAATACCAGCGATCTCGGCTGCTAGGAGGCGTAACGCGCCTGCGCATTGAATTATGAAAATGGTATATTGCACATAAATGCATGGTGGCAAATTCCCTAACTAACCCTATCCCACTACCTCCCTAACCTTCTGACGGAATGACTAACTCAATTTCATCCCCTTCAAAAACACTTCTACTAAGCCCATTCCAGTCCCTACCTGTCTTGTTCAAAAAATAGAATTCACCGACATCTAATCTAACCCATTTTATGACTACCGCTCCATCATAACCTCGCCCACCTCCATACCCTGACTCATTCTTTCCAATCACCTTATGCAGCTTCCCCCAATCCCCCCTCTACCTCAATTACCCTGAGAAAAGTACACAAACGATCCTCCTTCCTCCGTATTTCCAATTTCTGCCATCCCAGGTCTCGCATCATCTCAGTTGGACTCTCCTACTCATGTGGCAGAACACAAATGAGTTCACACTGCACACCTTCAGTCCCCTCGCCTATATTTGCAATTGACGACTCGAAATAGGCGTTGCTTTATTATTTGAATAAATAGTCCCGATTGGATATTTGAATTTGCCCAAGTTCTAACAGCCCTGTTGAATCTCATCTCATAATCTCATAATCTCGAGATTAAGGGTCCTGGTTATGGTCTCCCATGATTTTTCTATGTCAGTAAAGTGGTGAGATGGTTTCGATACGAGGGCATGCCACGACCGTTTCCTTCTCACTGAACAAAACACCCGATAATATAATAACTATTTCATCATGCACCGATGCCAATTGATCAGTCATCATTGCAGTATGTCGTTTAACACGAAATAAAAGAATGGATAACAATTAGGCCTATGTTGACATTATTGTTTCGTACTTCTAGGAAACAGAAGCTCATTGGCCATTGGCAAAGAACCTACGAGACTGGCAAATCAGGAGCTAGTATTATAGCTTACAACAATATATCAGCCTTCAAGTTTCCTGATAAGATGCAAGTGTTCCTCACTTGTAACATTGAGGTTTGTACATGTTTCTTCTGTACTATGACATTAAACAATCAACAGAATTATATATTATAATCTACTGATACTATATGATATATCATATTATAATAGTCTTGAACGAGTGCCAAGTGCTTGTACGTAAGTAGGCCTACAGATATAGAATTTAATCACTATCTTTCATCAATTTCTTTCAACAGTGACCATAGAATAAAGAGTCTATGATCTATGAATTCTGATAGGACGAACCTCTTACAATAATGAATGTGAGAATTAGGAGTAAGCACTCTCATGTGAGAGAACGCATCCAATTCACGCAGTTCCTACTAGAATCTGTAGATACTTCACATCATCTCTTTTAATAAATACTAAATGTCGAACTGTGGATTGGACGAAGTCCAGAATATATTCGCCCACTGACTGACAGTTACTCGTTATCAGTAAGTTTTATTCTACCATCATGGGCCTAATATGAACATGGAAGGGCCATACTTCTAAGAGGTAATAGTTGTTGATTCACGGAATGTGAAACCAATACCACATTTCAGCACTTTCATTCCTGAAAAGAGAGATTTTCTATGTAGAATCAATACAATACCATTACAACGTTGTATATTCCCAATAGATCTGCTACGGCGAATGCGACGGCAGATGCGAAGGAGAAGCAACTACGCCATTCTGCAAGCCTGGTAGTACGGACAAGCGATGCAGGGGCGCACCACCAGCGATCACCACTTCACGACCAGTAGTCACCGTACCTCGACAGACGCGTCCACCCCCGCCTCTAACACAGACACGTCCAACTCGGCCTCCTCCAACACCGCCACCACGAACAAGACCTCCACCACCAGCACGTACAAGACCTCCACCTCTACCACAAACAAGACCAACCCGACCACCACAAACAAGACCTCCACCACAAGTTACGCAAGCGACTACACTGGGTGAACCACGTTGCTATCCCGGATCGACTGATCGTCGATGCCCTGCTCCACCGGTAACAGCTGCACCAAAATGTTACCCAAATTCTTTAGATCCGGACTGTCCCAAATTCGAGTCTCGTCCCCCAGCAACCTATTTACCACCTACACCTACTACACGAGCTCCGCCTAACTGCTTCCCCGGCTCAAATGATGCAAGGTGTCCCAGACAGAGACCCACTACTCAAGCACCCCCAGATTGCTACCCTGGATCCACGGACTACAGGTGTCCCAAGCCAACGACCGCAAGACCAACTACACAAGCCCCACCCAATTGCTACCCTGGATCAACGGATTACAGGTGCCCCAAGCCATCCACCGCAAGACCTACTACTGAAGCACCACCCAATTGCTACCCAGGAAATACTGACTACCGGTGTCCCAAGCCAACAACCGCAAGACCAACTACACAAGCCTCACCCAATTGCTACCCTGGATCGACGGACTACAGGTGTCCCAAGCCATCCACCGCAAGGCCTACTACTGAAGCACCACCCAATTGCTACCCTGGATCTACTGACTACAGGTGTCCCAAGCCAACCACCGCTAGACCTACCACTCCGGCACCGCCAAATTGCTACCCTGGATCTACTGACTACAGGTGTCCCAAGCCAACCACCGCTAGGCCTACCACTCCTGCACCACCAAATTGTTACCCTGGGTCTACGGACTACAGGTGTCCCAAGCCAACCACCGCTAGGCCTACCACTCCTGCACCACCAAATTGCTACCCTGGATCTACGGACTATAGGTGTCCCAAGCCAACCACTGCGAGACCCACTACTCTTGCACCACCAAATTGCTACCCTGGATCTACCGATTACAGGTGTCCCAAGCCAACAACTGCAAGACCTCCACCACCAATAATTCAAACGACTACTCTGGGTGAACCACGTTGCTATCCTGGATCTACCGATCGTCGATGCCCTGCCCCACCGGTAACAGCTGCACCAAAATGTTACCTTAATTCTTTGGATCCGAGATGCCCCAAATTCGAGTCTCGCCCACCAGCAACATATTTACCTCCCAAGCCTACTACAGAAGCTCCACCAAATTGCTACCCCGGATCTACCGACTACAGGTGTCCTAAGCCAACAACTGCAAGACCTACAACTGAAGCACCTCCCAATTGCTACCCAGGATCTAACGACTACAGGTGTCCCAAGCCAACCACTGCTAGACCTACTACTCCGGCACCACCAAATTGTTACCCAGGGTCTACGGACTACAGGTGTCCCAAGCCAACCACCGCAAGACCGACCACGCCAGCACCACCAAATTGCTATCCTGGATCTACGGACTACAGGTGTCCCAAGCCAACCACTGCTAGACCTACTACTCCGGCACCACCAAATTGTTACCCTGGGTCTACGGACTACAGGTGTCCCAAGCCAACCACCGCAAGACCCACCACGCCAGCACCACCAAACTGCTATCCTGGATCTACGGACTACAGGTGTCCCAAGCCAACCACTGCTGGACCTACTACTCCGGCACCACCAAATTGTTACCCTGGGTCTACGGACTACAGGTGTCCCAAGCC
This sequence comes from Brachyptera risi, assembly GCA_964007535.1. Taxonomy (NCBI): domain Eukaryota; kingdom Metazoa; phylum Arthropoda; class Insecta; order Plecoptera; family Taeniopterygidae; genus Brachyptera; species Brachyptera risi. The sequence goes on along the minus strand of OZ023330.1, from coordinate 38,956,042 downwards.
AACCACTGCTAGACCTACTACACCAGCACCACCAAACTGCTATCCTGGATCTACGGACTACAGATGTCCCAAGCCAACCACTGCTAGACCTACTACTCCCGCACCACCAAATTGCTACCCTGGATCCACTGACTACAGGTGTCCCAAGCCAACCACTGCCAGACCTACTACTCCTGCACCACCGAATTGCTACCCTGGATCAACGGACAACAGGTGTCCCAAATTCGAGACACGTCCCCCAGCAACATATTTACCACCCACGCCTACTACTCCTGCACCACCAAATTGTTATCCTGGAAGTACTGACTACAGGTGTCCCAAGCCAACCACCGCTAGACCTACCACGCCAGCACCACCAAATTGTTACCCTGGGTCTACGGACTACAGGTGTCCGAAGCCAACCACTGCTAGACCTACTACACCAGCACCACCAAATTGTTACCCTGGGTCTACGGACTACAGATGTCCCAAGCCAACCACTGCTAGACCTACTACTCCGGCACCACCAAATTGTTACCCTGGGTCTACGGATTACAGGTGTCCCAAGCCTACAACTGCTAGACCTACCACGCCGGCACCACCAAATTGTTACCCTGGATCTACGGATTACAGGTGTCCCAAGCCCACAACTGCTAGACCTACCACGCCAGCACCACCAAATTGCTACCCAGGAAATACTGACTACAGGTGTCCCAAGCCAACAACTGCTAGACCTACCACGCCGGCACCACCCAATTGCTACCCAGGAAATACTGACTACAGGTGTCCTAAGCCAACAACTGCCAGACCTACCACGCCAGCACCACCAAATTGCTACCCAGGAAATACTGACTACAGGTGTCCCAAGCCAACAACTGCTAGACCTACCACGCCAGCACCACCAAATTGCTACCCAGGAAATAGTGACTACAGGTGTCCCAAGCCAACAACTGCTAGACCTACCACGTCAGCACCACCGAATTGCTACCCGGGAAATACTGACTACAGGTGTCCTAAATCTGAGTCTCGTCCCCCAGCAACCTATTTACCACCTAAGCCCACTACACAAGCTCCTCTCAATTGCTACCCTGGTTCTACGGACTACAGGTGTCCCAAGCCAACCACCGCAAGACCCACCACGCCGGCACCACCCAATTGCTACCCTGGATCCACGGACTACAGGTGTCCCAAGCCAACCACCGCAAGACCCACCACGCCAGCACCACCAAATTGTTACCCTGGGTCTACGGACTACAGGTGTCCCAAGCCAACCACTGCGAGACCTACCACTCCGGCACCACCCAATTGTTACCCTGGGTCTACGGACTACAGGTGTCCCAAGCCAACAACTGCTAGACCTACCACGCCAGCACCACCCAATTGCTACCCAGGAAATACTGACTACAGGTGTCCCAAGCCAACCACCGCAAGACCCACCACGCCACTACCACCAAATTGTTACCCTGGGTCTACGGACTACAGGTGTCCCAAGCCAACCACTGCGAGACCTACCACTCCGGCACCACCCAATTGCTACCCAGGAAATACTGACTACAGGTGTACCAAGCCAACCACCGCTAGACCCACCACGCCGGCACCACCCAATTGCTATCCTGGGTCAACGGACTATAGGTGTCCCAAGCCAACCACTGCCAGACCTACCACTCCTGCGCCACCCAATTGCTACCCAGGAAATACTGACTTCAGGTGTCCCAAGCCAACCACCGCTAGACCCACCCCTAGACCAACCCCTGTACCAGATTACATTACGCCTACAACGTTCACCCCTCCTTGTTACTCAGGTTCAACAGATCCCAGATGCCCGACAACCACAACGCGTTTCACTTGTTACACAGGTTCTACAGATCCTCGTTGCCCTACAACTCCTCGCCCTCGAATTCAGGTCACCACTCCGTTCCCACCTACCACAACTGGCGGCCAATGTGCTTGTCTCACTGCCCAGCCAGAGATAGTCATTTGTACACCACAAAGTACAGATCCTAGATGTCCACGGGTAGGAAGCACTCCGAGACCTTTGTTACCACCTGTGTGTGGACCAAATTCTGTGGATCCTCGATGTCCTCGCACAACGACAACAACTAGAAAACCAGAATGCTATGTTGGTTCAACCGACTACAGGTGTCCTCAAACTACCACCCGAAGACCGTGCTACATTGGCTCTCCTGATCCTCTATGTCCTAAGCCTCCAACCACCACTACACGGAGGCCTTGTTATATTGGATCACCTGATCCACTATGCCCCAAACCTATCCCATCAACACGAAGACCCTGTTACATCGGTTCCCCCGATCCGCAATGTCCTCAAGTTACAACCACCACGCAACGACCCTGTTACATTGGTTCGCCGGATCCCAAATGCCCTCAGCCCACAACTACTCCAAGAACCACACCATTCTCTAAATCTACTCCTGGACCAACTTACTTACCACCCCTTACGACCACACCTGGGCTTATTACAACTCAATTCCGCTGTTATCCTGGAATCAACGATCCCAGATGTCCCACAACTCCTAAACCTACCACTCCTCAATTCCGCTGTTATCCTGGAATAGATGATCCCAGATGCCCCACAACTCCTAAACCTACCACTCCTCAATTCCGCTGTTATCCTGGAATCAACGATTCCAGATGTCCCACAACTCCTAAACCCACAACACCTCAATTCCGCTGTTATCCTGGAATCAACGATCCCAGGTGCCCCACAACTTCTAAACCTACCACTCCTCAATTCCGCTGTTATCCTGGAATAGATGATCCCAGATGCCCCACAACTCCTAAACCCACAACACCTCAATTCCGTTGCTATCCAGGAATCAACGATCCCAGGTGCCCAACCCCTCCACCAGTTACCACCCCTAGACCTAGACCTCCTGAGCCCTATCTACCACCAAAAGAATGCTATCCAGGTTCAAGGGACCCAGCGTGCGTTGACCGTGAAGGGGGTCCTTCAAACACTGGCTCCGAGCTTCTGAGACCGCCCCAGTGCTTCCCTGGAGCTCCGTACGATCCTCGGTGCGATCCTCCGCCAGTAATCACTACGAGAGCGCCTGTCGTAACAACGAGGGCACCACAGCACATTCCAGGAGAGTCGATTATACCAGATAATCATTCTTTCCATGCATGTAAGTACTTAGTGAATGTATGGAGTTGGTTATGGTGGTGAAATGTGAATCTTTCTAATTGTGTTTAATTAGTTTTGAACACATCTAATTTCCAAATCCCCTTTTATATAGGATTGGGTCTATTTCATAGGAAATTTTCAAACATGATATCACGGTAGGCCTATTTAGAAAAAATAGATGAAATGTATATTTTTCATGAGATTTTGTAATTTTCTCTCATTACACTGATGATTCAATGCATCAAAGAAAATGATGCAACGTTTTTTTAATGTAGACCCTATGCACAGAACATTCGAGTAAATTCAAAAATGCACCCGACCTGGAAAACACATGGTGATTTTTCTACTTCAGTACAGTAACTAACTAGCCACCCTCGGTAGCTCGGTCAGCTGAGGCACCGCTTCAGAAACTGAAGTCACCGTTGGGCGTGGGTTTGAGTCCCGCAGAAGACATGGGTTTTTGTAAACGTCCTTTCAGTCATCATCACTTCATAGTTTCATAATCATCTGCTCATTCGTACCCCCGTCTAACCCAGCTGTTGGTGGGGTCGTTAAGCAACAATAATCGTCATCATCATCATCAGTACAGTAACTATAATCTCACACACTTGCATATAATTTTGATTGAATTGAATATTATCTTTTTTTTTCCGTAAACGGTTTTGTTTGTGTGCGATATGTAATGGTAATCTTCGCAATTGTATGCAATGTACAAAACACTGATTTTCAAGCTAATTGATAAGTCAATGATGATAATAATCAACGTTAATTAATAATAAATGTCATTTTTCATTTCAGGGCAAACAGCTAAGATCAACCCAGGCCATCGTCGCCGTACGTACAACGGTCGGCCCAACCGCGACGTTGATTCGGGGCTCGTAGACAATCATCCCCAACATCATCGCATCGAGAAGCGCGAGGTTCAAGAGAAACAAGTCGTAGCGATTACGCTAGGAGTACGAGGCCTAATGGTTGGCAGCGAGAAAGATGTGCTAGAGCACTCACATTGAACTAATTCATGAGATGGGAAGGTCGGCACGGCTATCACTACGGAAAACTAAAATAATTGTATTCATGAGAATACTTGTGAAGTGTTATATGTAGGGTTGGGATGTTCATACAATTTAAATATCTTGAAATATGGAGGCAATTTAATAGACACTTTGAAATGCCAAAATATGCAACTGAAATGTTATAATAATATATCTTAGTACATTATATTATATATAATATGATTCTAATATTATATAATATAATAATATTTATAGTACTGAGAAAAAACTTTTGTAAAAAATGAAAAATTAGGTTGAAAATCTTGTCAACAAAAGATCACAAAAAAATACATTGGGTTTTGCTTTGAATGGCTCAAAGCTGTTTTTTATATCATAATAAGTACTTTTCGCATTGTTAAGTTGAAATGAACTGAATATGAGAAGTTTGCTACAGGGATGCGAATATAATTAAACTGTTTCGTGCAAACTAAAAACGGGACATTTCCACCATCAGATTCAGGAGATGATGGAATAAATTCAGCTCTTGATATCAAGAAATGATACTGAGATGTAGAACAAGGAATATTGCATGATCATCCTAGCACTAATTATAAGAAATTGATTTTGTCACAATATATGGCATATTTGGCGACAGATTTAATATTAATCTTATCAAATTCAAATGAGGAATCTAAACGATTCAATAAGAGGACTATTAATACATTATTTGAGCTAAAATATGGCCTGGATATAGGTACGACGATAACTTTACCATCAAAATGAGCTGACGATTATAATTTCCGATTGAAGATATTATCGACTATCGATTCCTCGGGTTATAGCTGCCCGGCCTTATTATCAAATTGATACATTTTCTGTTTCACATTATACATGATATTTGGATGATTTCTTAAATTAAGGAATTATTTGACTTGTGTAATACTGAAAGCTTGCAGAATGAGAAGATATATTTCTTAAATTAATTGTTGACTCTTCTAAGTACGTTCTCTTTTTAACATCAGGTTTTCTTCTGTTCTAGTTTTTATAGTACTGTATTATACTGTACTGTAACATAGTCATTATGCACTATCAATGTTTCATTTTTTTTTACCGTAATTTGTAATTTTATACAATATTTTAATGAAATCCATAAAAGAAATGTGTCTGTTGGAAGTATATAAAATGAATGCATGTCTTTTCAGGTTTTTATATATTTGAAATATTACGTACTAACTTTTTTAAATTAAAATAATGTATGAAAAAATCATGAGCATATTTTTGAAAACCTTTTTTTCTGTCCAATTCTAGTGACAGCTTTGCAGATGTCAGAATGTTCATTAACTAGGAAAACACTATATACGCGTCGTTAGACGAGTGGAGAGTAATAGTATGTCGACTTTTTTGTCAAACTTTTGCCTAAATTCGCCAATTGGGTGACATTTGAGTTATAAATTGGTTATAAACTGCTTCGAGGGGTACCAATTTGGCACATTTCATGTTTTTTTCTTCAAAAAGGCTCACCTGATCAAGCTGAGAATTTCCAGAAATGTGATCAAAATTTAATTCAACTTCACCAAAAATTTCATTGTTTTTGAAAATAAAAACATTTTCTTTTTTTTCCGACGTGTTATTCTAATGGATATTTTTGAAATTTCTAAAATTCATAAAAATAAAAGTTACCACTCGATGATGCCACAAAACTATACAGATCTAAGTTAGATGAGGAACCATGATGAAAAAAAGTTTGAAGTTTATAGCTGTAGCCGTTTGACCTGTGGAGAAACGACAAAAAAAAGAAAGAAAAAACAACATAAAAACGATCAACCAATTTTTTTCAGTATGTAAAATGTTTTCAGTATGTAGCAGGAGTGTCAAAGTTGGAGAAGAAGAGAAGCAGTAATATAAGGAAGGAAGTGGGAGTGGAAAGGTTATCATTTAAAGAAAGGGAAGAAAGTTTATAGTTCTAGCCGTTTGACCTGTAGAGAAACGACAAAAAAAAAATGAAAAAAAAAAAAAAAAAAACGAACACCAATTTTTTTAAGTATGTAAAATGTTTTCAGTATGTAGCAGGAGTGTCAAAGTTGGAGAAGAAGATAAGCAGTAATATAAGGAAGGAAGTGGGAGTGGAAAGGTTATCATTTAAAGAAAGGGAAGAAAGGGATGGAAAGGGAAAGGGAGAGGAAAGGGAATGGTCTCTCCCATGGAAAGGGAGAGACTTAGGTGGTACGGGCATATGCGGAGAATGGAAATGGAGAGAATACCGAGAGCAATGTTTGAGATAGCAGAAAACAATGGAGCCAAGAGAAGAGTTGGAAGACCAAGAGAAAGGTGGCAAGAGGGAGTCAAGTTTGGGGTAGTCAACCGAGGAGAGAAATGGGAAGAAGTGGAAGACGAGAGATGGTGGGAGAATAGAGAACGATGGAGGGAGCTCGTAGGAAGAGAAGAAGAAATAGAGGATAGGCCTAGCAGTAGTGAAGAAGAGGAGGAAGAAGTCGGAACTGGCAGGAACCGATTGATATGAGAAATCTGCCCTAGAAAAACTGGTGGAAACACCCCCTGGCCCAATTTAATTGGTTATCTGGGTTTGTGATATATATATATGTCAAATTGAATCCTCGCTAAAGCTCGTCTAATAACAATATTACAAAATAATCAATATCGCATCCCAATTAGTGATGATGCAATAACACAAACTGACTGGCAAGAGCAGTTTAGTAGTAATGGCCTTCCTACATGTGCCCAGAACGTTAGATTATATCAGGGAAATCGTGTTAAGAGCCCGCATCTTAGACACACAGGGTGCACTTCCGCCAGATATATCTCAAGAACTACGATCACTACGGACTTGCGGTAAAATGCAATAAATAAATAATACCCTCACAATTAACCATTGTAGATTGTCTGCCCTCGTGATGTCACAAAATATAAAAACCAATCAAGTGGACAGTGAAGCAGGGGAAAATAGGGAAATAACCAATCAAGGTACCGTACCTAAAATTTTCCCTGCTTCGTATATGTCACGCCCATCTACAATGGTCAATTAGATATGCCTAATAGAAAGTTGAAGAATAATTTTACTATGAAACAATAATTGAATCAAAATGTGCCTGATTTGATGGTTCCCATTGCTTGATTCCCGGTTACCGAAAAGTAGTGGAAATAAATTACAAACGCACATCCTTAAGTTCAACTTCGCTTATCAATATTTGATATTCTGATTTGCCTTTCATTCTACAGTTTTCCCAATTTCCTTGGCCAAAATGTGTAATGTAACTGGATTTTATCCAAATTATGAGATGAAAAACTCCCCCATCTAGCGGTGGTTACTGGAACTCATTCAATACGGTATTATCCCCTTTTCACTTTTCAACCCACAACCAAACTTTTGAACGCACATCGAACCTGGATCAAGCATTTCGGAGAAAAACATACTCAGCTAAGATGCAGGCTCTTGAAGGATAGATCGGAGTTTCCTCTTGTAGTCTTCGTAAATGCTGAGATGGTTCCTTCTTCCTACAATATAGGCCATGGCAGATTCCATCCCACTACCTTAGAAACAATCCCCACATCAATCATTCAACCAACGCAATAGATCTTAGTTATCATGACAGTGGATTGTTGAGCCCAATATAAATAAATGAAAACTTGAGAAGGGAATGAATTGCGGCATTACAATATAAATTTTAACAGTGTTATTTCAAGTTATAGGCTTCTGTCAAGTAGCAAATGACAAACAATCGTTACCATAGTAACACAGCAAATTGGTGGACTACCAAACATTCTGTATGGTCAATTCCAACTGGTGGACATTGTTGTCTGTCTCTTGCAACAATGGGTGACGTCAATTGAAAGAAGCCTATAGAAACATTTTGCTAAACGCATTGGTACTGTGAAATGAGCAACTATTTTGATCAACAATGTATGCCATTACCGTATTTTAACAACCGACGTATGTAGTATAATGACTTCTGGAAAACCTGTATTTGACTATAACTGGCTTGCAGGCTATCTGCTCATAAACTAGTGAATCCGTATTCACTTCTTGTCTCACTGGAGGTATTGTTTGAAACCATCATTTTGATTGTAAAAACATTTCTACGAAATCAGTTAAGGACATCACAATCCTATTTTAATGACTTCAATTTGGATTTCAATGACAAATGATAATATTCATTTTCATAATTTTAGAGAAAACTAGAAAATCATCTTCTCAATTTCAGATATTATATATACATGATTCATTTGTCCTCCAGGACACAGCCCTTTTTCCAAGTCATGACGTTGACATTACTCGATTCGGTTTATGATTCTATACCTACTTGGTAATGTCTACACCATGTGCATCTGCAGGACAAAAATATTCATCAAACTTTCTGAAATTGAGATGGTGAGTTTTCTCTACAGATGAGGAAATAAATATTGTCATTTTTTTTGGAGATATAGTTACAGGGATGTGATGACCTTCAAAGTTTTTACCGCAATAAATAAGTTTCCAAGTATCTGAATCGCAATTTTGCGTCACAGGAATCAATCCCGTCATAATTGTGTTGATTTGTGTTTTGATTGTGAATTGTGTTGGAAAAAAAATATATATATATATATATATATATATATCAAACACTATAAGAAAAGAAGAAAAGAAGAGAAGAAGTTGGAAGAGAAAGCTCAAGACCAACAAACACCTTTTTTTACCCATCCTGACTTGGTTTTTCGTGGTTTCCCACAGTCCTCGAAGCAAATGCTTGGATAAAGTACTAATTGCCTAAATGGCCACGACCATTAATTAGTAGAGCGATAGGCCTAATTAAAACATTATGGGCCTATCACTAATTTAATTTGTGCATTTTGTATAATGATCAATTTTACATCTGCTGTCAAGGGAAAGAAGTGATCACTGCCCAAGAGACTTGGTTTCAAAGTGGAAGATATCACCTTCGTGTGTTTATACTGAAAGACTTTTATCTATGGCGAAAAATTATGGTACAGACAGCGCAGTCCTGGTGTTGAAGTTCATTAGTTTTAAATAATCAAAATGGGGTGGTAAGATCGCCCTTGTGGTGCCCCGTCCAAACGATCCTATCTTTTATCCACACCCTTAATTGGGAAACAATGATTTTGTATCAAGTTTCGATGTTATTAAAAAAAAAATAATAATAATTGTGTGTCCTGCTGCATCTACCATGGTCATAATATCCAAAATGATCCTGGAGCAGGAAGCCGAACCAGAGCACCTTTTCTCACATATGGTGATATGTATATAAAATAAAGCCCTTTCTGTATGTATGTTTTAAAAAAATTCTGAATGACTGTGCTCCATTCACTTATGTATTACAGTAGGGTATTTATTATGAACAAGTTAATCCTAATCTTTTTTTCCAATATTTTTTCCTCATTTCTTATATTTTTCGGATAATAATTATATTTTTCAACAATTAATAATCAACACACTGTACAAGTAATACATAACGATTATACTTCTTCATAGCTATACATATAACATTTGATTAATCATGTATGAATACATTGATGTTGCTCTTATAGATTACATTTTTAAAATTTTTAAAACCACATGGGCCTCACAAATGAACTGGCCTAATCAGGGTCGTATTAAGGCCTCAATTCTCAAAGGGTGGCAAATTTTTGAGGGGCATTAGCCCCTGAAAATGTAATAATAGGCGAATATTTTTTGGAAAATCGTATATTTCCATATAATATATATTCACGTTTTGAAATACCAACTAATGCGTAGAGAGAAATCAAAACAATGTTCTGATGTGCTACAGTTTTCTTCCAGTTTACAATATAGTCTTTTGAATATTTTCGTCTTGCCATTCAAAACATTTCAATTTTATTATTTCAACATATTATTCAGTAACGATCAAGTTTATGAAATGATCCCTCTCATTTTTGATGAGTCATAGTAATAGCCCAACACAATAATTATTTGTGACTCTGAATAAAAACCTGTTGCTCGTCATGTTTTTTAGATGGTGCGCTTGATGGGGGGGGGGGGGGGGGGCAAAAAGTATCGACCCTCGAGGCGCAAAATATCTTAATATGGCCCTGGGCCTAACAGACTTGCAACTAACACAAGTACAAACTACAAGTGAAGTTGTACTGCAAAGTACTGGTACAAAGAGCTCGCAATAGCATAGCTTAGGCTAGATGAAAAAACTGTGAGCATCACTGAGAGTATACGATGAAAGGCATGACTACGGTGAATTGTACAACGCATCCACTGCAAGGCAACGCAATCCAGGAGCATGATTGTCCATCTCTTGGGCTAAAAGACAGCTCTGGTAGAACCTGATAACAAATCAAGCAAAAATGTGGTCAGATAAATACCAAGATAATATTAACGACGTGATCACAAAAACAGTTTGTTAGGTTGGTAGATCGAGATGGCACGAGAGTATTGTTTCGTACTGCAGGGGCCGGATTCACAAAAGGTCATAGCTTTGATCCCAATCAAAGTTGCTACAAAGATATTATCAATCAACTTTAATATTGTCTCGAAGGTAATAATAACAGATTGATAATAATAAATCAATGATAGATTTGACCAAGAATTAAAATTGAAAAATTAAAAATAATAGATATGTAAAACTATGATACTATCTCTAGAAATTGTCATAATTTTGAGCTGGATCAAAGTTATGACCTTTTGTGAATTTGGCCCCAGCCTCACAGGAGGAATAATCCAAATCAGGAAGAGAGATAGCAGTACGTATTGCATCGGACTTGGCAATGGAATTACAAAAGCATCTCAATCCTTGTATTGCAATACAGCATTGCAATGCAAGCTTTATCTATGGTAATTTTGTGAGTTATGACAACACTTTGTTTTATCTGTCATTGTGGAAAGTATTGTGCTCTACGACATGATATGTCATTACTTTCCCCACTGCGATATGTCACAAAACCATTTCTGGAAAATCCGGTCTGAGCGCACGCTACTGTTAGCGGTTTCTGCTATCAGTGCCATCTACTGGTTATCTGTTGATGCATTACTCACTTATCAATTCATTCTCATCAATTCATCAACTAATCAATTCATCATTCCATGGGGGTCGATTTAGCGAAATATCACTTTTTTGATGATAACTTTTGAAAGGTATGAGATATCGAAATTCAAAAAACGAGGAATTACAGATACTTTGAATTACGTACTTCAAAATGGTATAAGTTCTATCAAACTCACTTCGCATAATTTTCAAGTAAATATACATCTAAAAAACATATTTTTTAGCCGTACATGCTTGACAATTATGCAAAATGAGTTCTTTAGTTATATTTTATACATAACATCCTGAAAGTATTAAAAGTATGTGTGTTTCCTCTTTATTATGATTTTGATACCTCACACTGCACAGAAGTTACCAGCAAACAAATAATATTTCACTAAATCGACTACCACGCACTCTTGATTGCGAACAAATAAAAAATACATTCCCGTCTTTATTTACCATATTTTGTATATTGGGTTCAACGATGCACTGTACTGATGACTACGATCGTTTGGCGTTGGTGAATGACATAAAAGATGATGGGATGGTGAGATGGAAGGTTACTTATTTTATGGGGCATTTTTGGATACTAGTGGGAAGGAGTCGGTCGTGGCCTGTTGTTAAAGCTGGATTCACAATGCAAACTAATGATTAGTGATTAATGATTAACTAAAGTTGGCAAATACGGATTCAGTGTTGACGTTCACATTGTGATTAATATTAGTGACTGACCTTGAAAGTTAACCAACTTTCAACTTTAGTATTAATCATTAGTTTCAACTTTCAATCATTAGTCCGACCAATCAGAAGTCGTGAATTTGAAACGACAGGAAGTCAATGCAAAAGGAGGCTATCCCGCTCGATAAACCGCTCGTTTACAGCCTTCTACAATGTAGATTTAAATTTAAATTCGTCATCTTTAGACAGCTACGACTCATGAAAATTATTACTTATTTCAAGCTTATGTGAATGCTCAGTTTCTTAATTTTAGTATTTAGTATTAGTCACTAATCATTAGTTTGCATTGTAAATCCAGCTTAAGGAACCATATTATTAGTTTTAATTGACCTGAATGATGGAGAGAAACCACAGAAAACCCCTAACAAGATGTTTGATCATGGCAGGAATCAAACCCCGGTCTCCTGAATGGCGGTTCAGGATACTAACGATTCGACAACTCATCTCAAAGGCCATTTTTATTTTAATTTCTTAAATTTTCAACTGCAATGCATATTATCAACAACGAGTTGCAATTTAAAAGTTGAAATATGGTTTGCAAATTTGCTCCAAGGAAATTATGGTAGTTATTTATTTCTTGGTTGGCATAGTGAGTAATGTACATATCACGTTCAATAAACTTTTAGACAATAGTTTTATTTCCTTGGAACTGAAAAAACAGTGATATTTTTCGTGCAGCAAGACTGCAGGAAGAATTGATAATAAGCTAAACTAGTAGGTGGACTGAAACAAACCTTGAATTCAATTCTCCGGACGGTATTTGGGACTCGTATCTCATCAACGTCTGTATTGCGACAGGCGGTCCCAGAGACTTCACCATCAACATTCCCACATCTGTCCACGACAATCCAGTCAACTCAGCAACATTTTCTCTTCCACAGTTCAGGCAGATACCAGCTCGATACGAGACGAACAACTTCAACATCTCCTCCCATCGGTCTCGATCAAAAGACAACAGCCTTCTTTCGAAAGCCATCACATCGCCAACGTGAATGAGAAGTGGTAAGAGAGTGGATGTATCGTCGTCTTTTCTACGATTCAAAATGTGGTGCCACAGTCCCGTTATTTTTCCAGCCAATCGTATCACTCGGTTTCGATCGGCAATCCAATACATCTGGCATATTATCTCGCCGATGTTCAAGAAGCTAGTAATACCGATAGACCTACAGTTTTTCGAGAACGGAAAGCCGCAACGACAAGCTTGTTGCGAGGCACCGAAACATTCCAAAGCGTTGAAAATATAAGGACCAAGTTCCTCGTCTTTCAATGCCAACATCACAACGTTACTATCGTGAATACTATCAACATAGGTTAGGAACTGTAGTTGACATTCTTTCAGAGCGCGATTTGGTTCGATCCCCGAATCTTCCAGTTCCAACTGTAATCGCAGAATTAAATAGAAAACATCTTTGAGATTGATTGTTTCGCCCATTTTCGAGCAGGTTTCTGCGTGGCCCATACGTAATATACAATACATGGCATTTAATAAGACAGGCAATAACCGCGTACTTGTGTCAACGTTTGTAGGCACGTTCAAAGTACCCTTTTCATACATTTCAATGATTGTACACAATGAAAGGTAGTAGCAAGGCACTTCCAGTGATTTTATACAGTTTATTATTATATCTGAATTGAGCAATTCCGTGAACACTGTAAGTATATTGCTGAGAAGAAAGTCAACGTCGAGGCTATATTGAGAGTGAACAGTGGAGAGGTATAACGGGATTCTTGGTTGGGTGATGCATGTTGGCGAGGGCACGTTTTTAAGCCACATAACCAATAACTTTGTTTTCAACGAATCATGAAAGACTTCTTGGATGATTTTAACGCAATCTGGAAAATAGTGCCTAAACGGAAATGCTTTTGCAGATGTAAAGAAATTGGGCCTGCTGTGTGAATCTGCATTTTTAGCTTTCAAGTTTTCACGTGAAATTAAATCATCGTAAATTGTGCTGATGCTGTTGAAGAGATCGAATGTCAGTTCTGTGCAATTTTCTCCGTTACGTTTGCAATTGTCAAGGCACGTACACAGCTGGGAAACTCGGCTTGTGTCGAGAATGGGATAAGGCACTTTCTTAGTGGTTGACTTTACATGGACAATATCCTTGTCTATAGTATTGTTTATTTCACCAACATAATTGTGTCCAAAATTTTGAGATTCTTTGAAGTTTAATATTTGTACGTCGAATGGTTCTTGTGGTAGCTCATGAGTTAAATGCTTTACTTTGCCCTCAAGAACCTGCCATTTCTCTTTTAAAGTTTTTGTACTACTGGTGATTTTTCCAGTCACTGAATGTCTGATGTGCTTGATAGCCTGGATCGCTTCGGGCGACGTAATCGACGCAAAAGGTAGAAGAAATTCCGAATTGAAAAAGTCATCGTCAGTCGAACTATGACCGTTGCAATTGTTCACAGACTCTGGCGACGAAACAAACTGTTTTCTTTCTAAAGGAAACCGCGTGTTTAGTTTCGAATGCAAAGTATCTGAAAGTGACGTACAACTTTTGGACTTTCTCAATCTGGTTCTCGGCTTTGTTTCGCAAGACAGACTTAGAGAACGAGATCTTTGACCATCAGATTCATTGTTGTAAGATGCTATACTCGTGACCAGCTCTTCTGACTTGTCCACATCATTGAGTAGGGAATGCATGTTACCGATACGAAATATTCCCGATTTCAGTTTCTGGAATTTCTGCTTTTCTTTGTAATACTTGGAAAGCATTTGAAGAAATGGTGATATTTTCAGAACAGCGCTATTATCAAATAGTTTGGCCTCGAGATCTACCAAAAGATGTAACTTCGGATACGAAGATATTTGATTCATAAGATACTGCTGGTGTAGACAGCATAATTCTGCACAGAGATCATAACTCTTTCTGAGATACAAACCAATCAGATGCTTTTCAATAGAAGAAAAGGCAATCACGTGCAATTTTCCTGAAGATTGTCTTATATAGATAATATCATTTAGTACTCTGCAATCGATAATATCGTTGAAATCATTACTCCATAAAACTAGACAAGCTTTTTCAGGATCGAATATATAAATTCCTTCAGACTTGTATGTGAATAAATACTTCTTCGATAAAATATGAAGCCTGATGAAGTTGAAAGACTGAGGATACCATTCATTTGACTGTGCATTATGATGAGATGATTTCAAGTCTATCAAGCTAGTTGGAGCAACAGCCAACGCTTGCTTGAATTCATGGGTATTTTTAACAGTACCGTCAACGCCCACTTCCCACACTCTTGAACTCGGTCTAGCACAGAATATCTTGACTTCTTTCAAGCACTCGGAATCCGACAACGTCTCACCATATCCCAACCGATTGAACTTTCTCTTACGTTCTTGTATCGTTGATCTTTGCGGCAGTGTTTCATCGCCAACGTTCATGAAACATGCTCCGAATTCACCGTCACGGAGCTTTTGACCGATCTGGCGATATTCTTCTTTGAAAGTGTTACATAAATAGCAGCGAGTCATTGTCGAGACAAGCAAAAGACTACCATACCAATCGAGCTGTACAATCCTAGAATCTAATTCCATTAAATTAAAAGTAGGCGTATTGAACATGTTTTTGGCCATGAATTTCAGAATATTGATGACAGAAATATTACCAACATTATCACCGATATACAGTTCGTTGCTGTGAGAGTTCCATATCATTTCTGTGACTTGAGCGTTGAGATGTTCTCGAGATATCTGAACCAATCGAGCACCAGGACCTACGTTCCTTTCTAGAACGCAAACGGTTCCTTTGACGGTTGCGAAAGCGAAAAGACTTTCGTCTGGGGAAATGCATATGGATGTCACGGCACCCTCTT
This sequence comes from Brachyptera risi, assembly GCA_964007535.1. Classification (NCBI taxonomy): domain Eukaryota; kingdom Metazoa; phylum Arthropoda; class Insecta; order Plecoptera; family Taeniopterygidae; genus Brachyptera; species Brachyptera risi. Next base: position 38,940,356 of record OZ023330.1, on the reverse strand, counting down.
TGTTTGGTAAAAGTTGTAGGAATGAACATGGTTCGCGTTTGAATACATACAGTCCGCCACTCGTAGCACCGAGAATGAGAAAATTCTGCGAGATGTTGAAACAGGTATACTGTGGAATATCAGAAAACGACATTGGAAATTAGTACAAATAATTCAATACGGTAACTGTTTTACGAAGTATCAAACTTAATGAGAAACAAAAATGAAGGAGAAGCAGGTAATGAAATCACTGCATTCACAAGCTCTAATTTCTGCTCAGAACAAGAATGCAAGCAAAACATGCTTCTAGAACTGTCAAGTGTCATGTCACCAAGCCACAAAATATTGAATATGCCATGTCCCTTCTTTTGAGAATACAGTATCACTCAATCCAGATGATTTTTTCAAACATGTACAAGGCATTAGGTTTACTCTTATGACTTAATACTTGACAAGCAGCTTACCTCGTTAATTTATGTTGATGCGCCTTTATTTTACGCTACCACTAATTCGTTACTGCATTCACGTTTTCAGGAAAAAATATTGAATATAATGATTGAAAATGTGGAATAAAATATCATATATATAATTGACTTCAATACAAAAATGTATATCAATGATCGAAATACCACCAATGTGATGATTGTAGGGCTGCCTGGTGTTCGAAAATGAATCAAACAACATCGATGAACAGTTTCGAGAATATAAACAGATTTTAACTTCTGAAAGATGAATATGATGATTGGACACAATTTTTCCATTTATATTGGGTTCAATGACCCACTGTAATGATAACTAAGATCCACTGGCACCAGATGAATGATTACACAGTCACACCCACAAGAAAGAGGCACATTAGCACTGAGCTACCTGTGCTGGTCTAGTAATAATGAAAACAGTAGGCCTAACAGTCTTACCTGCTATATTATAATATCAAGTTCAACCATGCTTCAGTTGGGAATGTAAATATTACGGTCAATAATCAATGAAATACATTCAGGCCTGAATATAATCTCTGTAGATATTTCTGTGACTAACCTTGATTCTCTGAGTTGTTTTCAGTGGACTAAATATTGATGACAGATCTTCTTTTGTGGATAACACATATGGCTCGCATTGTTGTGACATTTTGTAGACTAGTTCTGAGATTTGACAAGGGTGACTTAGTGGTGTACCCGACCCCTATAACAGAATACAAAATATTGTCTGTAAGAAAAACTACTAATCAGCATCAATCAGCAATTTGGAGTTAATATTCAACTGGCATAGGCCTATATTCTTTTCCTTTTCAAAGTCCAAAAGTCCAGCCAGATAATATTAATTGTCGTACCGGTACCCAAAGATGTTATTCAAGCTTGGTTAACCACATTTTAAACAGAATATTCTACAAGATACATACAATGGTGGGTGTTTACAGTGTTCAACCACTTGTCTTAGTACATCTACATTTCATGAAACTCATACATATTGATAACAATTCTGACTTGAACAAATCAGAAGATAGGCTGATCAAATAACTACCGGTAAGCAAATTCAGATTTAGATTTCAGATTTTTGAACCAAATACTACTTTTGAATCACAAAATGATTACTGTTCAAACGTCAATGCAATGGAAACCGAGATAGGCATGAGACATCAGGTTAACTTGACCATAACAAATGGGCTTAGGTCTGTCTGGCAGTCTTGCAAGCAGAATCCAAGTCTAGGAGTCTGTCCAACAGTCACATGTGGCTGGCTACATTCGTAGAGAATTCACTTGCACACATTGACAGATACGGAGACACGACCACTAAAAAATATGCCATAATACGAAGTGCCTATTCGCACAGTAATACTCTGCGAACAAGAACCTGAAAAGTCGCAAAGTGAAAAAATGGTCGAAAAATGACAAAATGGCCTAAAACCCGCAAATTATGTGGACAAAGCCAGGTTGCGGACAGTAGGATAGGTTTTTGAGGTTAGGTTAGTGTACAAAACTCGCGTATACTGCCGGCAGGTACCCTAATAACACTAGAATTCCTGAGGTACTGAGTCCCTCACATTGGGCACTGTGCGTGCCTGAAGAGTGCCTCGGGACTGCCCGTGTTATTAGGGTAGGACTAGGGTAGAACGAAGCCGGGTGCTTGTCGCACAATTTACTTTGCGAAGTGTTTTTGGTCCTTGTTCGCACAATTTACTTTGCGAATAGGGCCGGCCTATATAATAGTCATAGATAATATGTAACCCGCGCGTTTTTAGGGTTATGGTATTGGTGGCAGATGATAGCAATGATGATAGTTTAGGGTTGGCTAGGGAATTAGGTTCATTTACACTATAAACTTGAAGATTAGAGTAAGGTTTGGACCTCAACATTACTGCCTTGTTACCCTTCAACACAGACTTACCCTAATAACCCTAAATATTACTAAAACGTCATGGAAATCTAAAAAACTATGAAACCTTGAAAAAGTGGGTTACACATAGGCCCTAGGACCTAGGATAATATTTACCCAACCTTGTTTCTGAACTAGGCCTACGTAGAGATTATAAAAATCCGTCAAGGGTACATTGATCTATACAATTTCCTCGGATAATTTCTCAATATTGAAGTAATAGACCTAGGACTGGGCCTACCTGATATTAATACAAACGTCGAAATTTCAAGCTGTTGGAGTGTGGACTTTGACAACCGTAAGGCACTCAACTGACAGGGACGTGACTACAGTCACTCTTCGATGCCCGTTCATAGTGTTGATGATAGAAAGCGCTAGTGGTAATAATTCTCATATTATTGAGGAAAACGACATACAGTCTCCTAGTTATTTTATATTTTATACTATTATGCCTTGGTGTAATATAATGCAAGACGATCCCAACTCTTAATTCATTACGAACCTCACATTATTTTTTTTTCACTTAATTCTTGAGATTGCACGAATAGTTTTTCTAAATGAACCGATCAGGGGCCCCACATGCCCGGTGCTACCGTTGCTACGGCAACGGGGCCCGTGGGCCAAGGGGCCCGCAAGGGCGGGGAAAAATCATAAAGTAGAACATTTTAAATGAATCATAGAAAGAGAACAATAATTAAATATATCGCTAGGACTAGATTTATGTGTATCAAAGATTCAATGAAATATTACATCAGAGTTATATAACTTTACCAGTATGTATTTACCAGTATTTAAAATAAATTTACGATGACAATCTAAACACTGTCTAAACTCTTAAAACGAGTTTAAATGTGTGTTTGATGAAAAATAATTGTAATAAAGGTTATAAAATGTATATTGTGAAAAAGGCCAACATTTCTTTTTTTGATAGTAAGAGGGGGGCCCATCATGACTTCTAGCAACGAGGCCCAGGGAATAATGTGGGGGGCCTGGAACCGATTGGAATATTAATCCATGAACTAATCGCATATTACCACAGAATATTTAAAATATCTACGAGCCTACGCTATACGATAAAGCGAATGTGACAACAAAAGTTTTTAAGTATTGATGAATACAAGTCAATCTCTCCATTGGACTATCTATATATATTGCTAAAAACATTCAATCATACAAGTTCCTATTGAAATCCGCCAATTAAACAATATATACCTATATACACATGACATTTAAATTATCTATCACCAATTGGATTATCCATTCAGGTCGAGATTTTTGTGTTAGTTCATGTGAGGTATGATAGCATAATACGTAGACTCTTCATTATTTGGAAGTTCATGAAGCTTATCATTATCATTATTCATTCAATTTTCACAGTACTGGTATATCATATTTTATTTCATTGAAATAAATATATTTTACTTATATTATCATCATTGTTGTTATTGTTATTCTTATATATATGTATATGTTTGTCTGCTGAACTTATTATTTGTCAATGTCTATATTGGCTAGCCCGCACACAAGGTAACAAAATTAACCTTACGCCGGCTTCACACATCTAAATGTTCATTATTATTTTGTATTTTGTATTTTCATGTGTTATGTGTGAATAAGATGTTTATCAAATTAGATTGAATTGACTCTATCTGTACCAATTGGGGCCACCTATTTGTTTGGCCGACTACATTACTTCTTACGATAAATAGTGTTACAAGTATGATCCTTGGGTCGAACATAACCATTCTGCCAATAAAAGTTGATGAGTTTTCACTCATTCAATATTGCGAATAATAATTATGTGACAATCGATGTGAAAATGGAAATAATATTCATTTGACCATCATGTCTTATACAATATGGTTCAAACTCGGAACGTCTATAGGGCCTATTCCCCAAATGAGGCCACATGAGCAATAACCTATCAAATCTAGCAAATACACACATGTTTTCTTTCTACTCTATGCGCTATTGAAACTTCACTCATTCAATCATATTATGTATCTATTTTAAAAATGGAATATTCATAAAATCAGAAAAATCAAGGTTAAAATAAGGGCATTTTGCATCTTTTTTTCTTGTGAATCAATTCACTTCTTCGTGTGCATTTAACTTTGTTGTGAGAAGTTTTAATTGATCTAGAAAAATAATCAGTTTTGTGTGTTCATATTTGGTGCGGTTAGGAATTTTGTCCAATATATATATATATATATATATATATATATATATATATATATATATATATATATATATATATAGGCCTATATATGAATATATATATATATATATATATATATATATATATATATATATATATATATATATATATAACAAAACGAATGTGTATGATTTTAGGGCATAATCGATTTATTTTCGGAAATGTCTTTGTGAAAATATCAAGAATTCTTGTACCCTTCCAACATAATTATAATTCTTCAACATGTATCATCATTCTTGAAAAACTATATTTTCCCATATCTGATATCTATTAAATATTCATGTCGTATACACACATCTATAATATATATATCCATATATGATATTCTGAAATACATATTTTATAATTATTCAATAATATTTCACTCTCAGAACATTTTGTTTCTGCGTAATATCAAGATATGATCAATTGACGACTCGCAGTCTCCGCCCCCTTGACGTCAGAAATCATACCGTCCAATCAACAGGGCTGTTAGAACTGTGGTCAAATTTGAATATCCACTCGGGGTATCTTGAAATGACCACAAACGATATAGATCCAACTGACCGACTGTTGTAGCCACGCCTATTTCGAGTCGTCAGTTGACAGTGTTTTGTGTATCACTGAAAAACACCACGAACAATGGCAACAAGAAGCAAATAAAACGTCGTATAGCATATAACCACAGAGTTTGAAACGACAGTTCGTATTACGGTATCACGACGAGTTTCTGTAATTCCGTCACGTCGTGGCAGTGTGTTTGATGTCGACAATAAAATCAAGCTATTCTGTTATATTTTCTTCAAAATTGACAAGAGAAATAGTAAATTAAGTTTGGTACAGGTTGAAAATCGTCCATGTTGAAAACATGATAATGTGGCGCTGATTTTGATGACCAGACGGATTGTGGTGAGAATACGAACTACATTAAATTCACATATGACAAAAGGATGTCCAAAGCGCAACCTTCTCTAGTTAGGTTACTTTTTTCTGACCAAAGAAAATGATCTGTATAAAGAAGACTGTGGTGCAAAGTCACAAGGAAAATCTTGACGAGGTTTGGAATTGATTAGTGCAAGAGTATAGTCAGATTTTATTATAGCTCGGATAAATGAATACAGATTCAAGTTTTTCAACTGTTCAGTTTCAGAAGTATTGAATGGATAGTGCCCAAAATGTCAGCAAAAAAATCATGAACATCCGGCTTAGTATTATTTTTGAACTAAATTGATTTTGTACAAAAATATATTAAATCCAATCCTAATCAGATATTTTTTAATCACTCATAGTACAATGTTTCCCAAACATGAATATAGATGAATGAAGGACTGAATATATGTATTTTGAGATCATATCAGCACATGCAACTCATAAGTCGCTGATGCACTCACTCCAAGTGATCCGGGAGGTGAGGGGTATTTCGGGCTTTGGTTCGATCTCCGCCACCCTCATCTTTGAAGATTTTTTCCATGATTTTTCTCTGTGGTCTAGGCTGATGGTGGGATGGTTCCTACAATATAGGCTGGAACCGCTCCCTTCCCAGTATTCTTCTCATCACTTGAGAAACCTTCACCTCAATATCAATGCATCATCTCAGGATACATTTGAGTGCGTCTTTGAACCAAATATGAATGAATTATATAGGCGTAGGTATTGTACTAGAGTAATTCTCCCATACTAGAGTATGTGATGATATCATCCTATGGTATAGGCATCTAGCTTGACATTGTGAAGTATATTTATATATATATATATATATATATATATATATATATATATATATATATATATATATATATGTATATATATATATATATATATATATATATATATATATATATATATATATATATATATATATATATATATATAAGTTATATATATATATATGTGATTATGTGTATATATTGAAATACAAAATTCAAACTCGTGGAAAACACGTATTCAAAATATATGTTTTCCGTCCATGTCTGTCCAGGTTCAAATTTTCAAGTCAGTCCCGGTTATTTTCATGATACATCCCAATTGTTCACCCCTGTTACAAATGCCTGTCGGGCACGACTGCTCATAGGGTGGAAATAATACCGCATATGCCGACGCGCAATATAAAACAGCACAACAAATTCGTGACACGTGAAGTTACAGAGATTTCTCTTTTCCACTTTCCCACTCTTTTTTCACTATACCTACAGCAAACTTTTGTTTGACCTGCGATTGGACGTTGTCTTGGAATATGAAGTCATTCTCGAAGTTTGAATAATCAGAGTCACCATTCGAAGATCCATCTGTCTTGAAACTATATAATATTATAAATTGAGTTATATATTATTATTTTCACATTTTTCTCTTTCGCAACCTGGAAAATTTAGCACAAAATCATTTTCCACTCAATTGAGGATTGTGATGGCACGGTTTGGATCGTCCGAACAGGACACCACAAGGGTGATCTCATTTATAAACACCACCCTGTGAAGATACAAATAGTTCACTGGTATAGGCAACACAATTATTGTAGAACAATTGAAAAATAACACAAAACATATTACAGATCACATAAAACAATATTATTGTCGAATTTATAGCAAGAATGCCCATCTTCCACCAATTTTGGTCATCATAAAAACGTCCATTGATGATGTTTCAGCTGCAATTATATATATACATATATATATATATATATATATATATATATATATATATATATATATATATATATATATATATGTATATATATAAATATGTATATATATATATATATATATATATATATATATATATATATATATATATATATATATATTTATATATATTTATATATATGTATGTATATATATATATATATATATATATATATATATATATATATATATATATATAATATATATATATATATATATATATATATATATATATATATATATATATATAAATATATATATTTATATATATATATATATATATATATATATATATATATATATGTATATTCAATTATTCACACCCTCTTCAAATAACTTTGTATACAATTCCAATCAACTCAAAAACCAATCAAATTGCGTGTTTTGACATCATGTTCACTCGAGTAGTTGAATAACTCACACGTCTCATCCTCGCTGCATCACCTCGCCAGATTGTTAATTACTAGCGATTAATTAAGAAATGATAAGCTTTTATAATTGAAAAATTACGCTTCACTTCTTTCAGTATCGCCGATATGTGGATCCTCACCCTGATGAGGCCCTGATGAGGTGGTTAGATGTAAATAGATTAACATCATGTGAGCGTATACGTAAATAAATATCTCCAACGAGCTCGAAGAGTAATTTCAATTTGATTCAGTTAACCTATAAAATCATGGAAGAAAATTACTCTTGGAAACTGATACATCTTCGATTTAGTGAAATATCATTTTTTTTCTGTGATAACTTTTGACCTGTATAAGATATTAAAATTCTGAAAAACGAGAAACACCAATTACAATAATAGCTTTCAAAATGATATATGTGAAAACTGTTCAAGTAATGTCGCATAGCTGTCTAGCGTATATAGCTGTGAGAACACATTTTTTAGTTGTATACGCTTGACAGTTATGTGATATGACTTACGTAACTTAGTTATAACTTATATCGTCTTGAAGCTATTATAATCACAGCTGTGTCTTTCGCGTATCATAATTTCGATATTCAATACCCATCAAAAGTTAACATCAAAAAAATGATATTCCACTAAATTGACTCCCATGGATTCTTAAATAGTTTCTCATTAGAATGAATAAGACAATTTATTCATGCACTTATTACTTTACTATTCACAGATCATTGAATTACTCAAGACTGATGGTATGGGCTTGAAGCCAGATAATAAAAATACAAACACAAAATACAAATACCAGATACGAAAAGACATCAGTCTATTAATGGCACTTTGGACACGAGTGTTCTATACAAATACTAGTAGACTTCAAGACACAAGGCGATTTGTTAGGCCGATGAGTGAAATTTGTATCATAGGTATCATTAAGTTCGATCAAACTCTTATCAATCGAATAATATATTATAACGAGGTCCAATTGGCAGTGATTATTTATGATAATTAATGATTCATAATAATTTTCTATATATATATATATATATATATATATATATATATATATATATATATATATATATATATGTATATATATATATATATATATATATATATATATATATATATATATATATATATATATATGTATAAATATTGATATATTCATCAATGTATATATATATATATATATATATATATATATATATATATATATATATATATATATATATATATATTCATATGTTTATATATTCATATATATATATATATATATATATATATATATATATATATATATATATATATATATATATATATACATATATATATATATGAATATTCATATATTCATCAATTCATATATATATATATATATATATATATATATATATATATATATATATATATATATATATATATATATATATTATATTCTTCACTGATATCTGACTTCTATGCTGGAGACCGACATTATTTATTTCGTGCGTTCAAGTACGAATAATAAATTGTCTCGACAAAACTGTAAAACTGATATGTTTAGGTTAGTTTGTGATTAATTTCATAATTGTAGCTTTGACAAAAGAATATCGTTAATTTGAATCATTCAGAGCATCAACAGTTTTTTTCTGTCTCGAGAAATCAGACACAATGTCTTTATTCTTCGTCACGAGTAAAATATTGACTGAATAATAATATTTCTGAAAAATATGAATTCATCAGTGATTTTTAGCTCTTATGCTGGAGACTAACATTTCAAGAACATCCCACACATTTAGAATAGTATTCCCATTCTATTCTTCCCATTCTCAGCACCAGACAAATGAACAGTCCGTTTGGCTTTCGTTTACCTGTTCGCAAACAATCAACTCACATATGTAACACACAATCCATTCACTTGACTTTTCGTCAGAAATAAATGCAGTTCGTTCGAACATTTTTTCTTCTTTGTGTAAGTGTTTTTGGTCATTCAGTCGTGGATTTTCTCACAGTTTCGAAACAAACTCCGACCCAGTTTCAGAATAGCTAATGAAGAACTATTCTGAGATTTTCAAGTCGGTTTGTCGATAGTTATGATATGACGAGAAGATGAGAAGATAGAAGCTGAATGGGTTCTAGATGATTATATCACAAAAGCCTATGCAAAGTTATATAGGTCAAGTTCAAATTTTATATTCCAGTCTGATTATGTAATTTTGAAGAGAATGAATAGAGAGGCAAAAGTGGAATGGTACTTGATCATATATACTAGCCGTTTTGAAATTGATAAACAGCAAAAAAGATAAGCGAGCTTACTATCAATCGACTATTTCGGATTACAGAAAACATTATGAGCTACACTCTATCAAAACGCCTTTTTTCAACAATTTTGTTAAAAAATTCAATTTGCCGCATAAATTGATAGATTCTATTGTTGTAGACATTTTGAAAAGATAACACCTTTCTTATTTTGGTACCTCATAGCTTCAGGTTTTTGTTTGTTATCCTAGAATTTGTTACTTTTTCTTGATCTATCACCTTTCTTCGAATTATTCTACCCGTTGATCCATTATTCTTGAATAAAGATATATTTGACATATATATATATATATATATATATATATATATATATATATATATATATATATATATATATATATATATATATATATATATATATATATATATGGATATATCCGTCATATATATATATATATATATATATATATATATATATATATATATATCCGTCAGTTGGGAGAACGGGCCTCGATGCCTGCCTTGGTCGACCATCCTGAATGACAGATTTTTTGTTGTTTTTTCTCTTCAGTTCAAGAATTGATACTATAGAAAGGTTACTCAACAGGACACGACGGATTTCTTTCCACAATCAAAAACCACCTGATGAAATGACCTTTCATGTCATCATCTCACCTTCGTACTCATCATTCCTCGACGCGAATAGACCTTACATGAACAACTTTTATTGGTTCCTGGCTTATACAAAGTTTACAGGATAATAATCAATATAAAATACAATTTTTGATATTAATAAATGAACAAATGAAATATAGTTAAATGAGTGAAAAAAGTGAAAAATTAAATAGTGAAATAAGTATAATAATAACATTATGCTTAACATATTGAACCAATGATAAAAATTGAGAATATAGCTGAAGAAAATCAATGGAAGTAAAAATATTCTAGGTTCTTAGAGAAAATAACAATATTGAGAAAAAGAAAATTAACTATCACAGTGTTAGTGCGTTAATGTGGTACATGTGAATAGTATTGTTAAAACCAATATAAATGGAAATAAACCGAGTTCGAATAATTATTTATTGACTCTTTCGATTGGCAATCGTTCAATATAATGACTTTGTATATACATACGTAATAAAATAAGATCCCTTTCAATAAGATTATTTGTTAACATCCCTAGAAAATAACTGCTCAACCAACCTTCAAGTGGTCAATGATTTATGTGTTCAGAAGAATAGTTACAAGGGGGTGTTTTACACTTTTATTATTATCATTATTATAAGGTGCTATTGAATATTGAATCGTGAGGGTGTAAAATGTCATTATAAATACAACTCAACACATTTGTATCGCCCAGCTGTGGCCTTTACAACAGTTTAGTCCGTGACGAAGGGCGGCCACTTCAGATGTATGTACGTTGCGTTGTTACCCATTCAGTCGGTGAATTTCGTTGTAGGGAAAGGGCGATGGAGGGTGCAGGGGGTGGGGGGGGGAGTGAAGACTTATTACATACCATACAGAATACGAATAATAGGTCCTATAACTTTTTTTCGGCAAAGAGTGTCATTCAAGATTCAGAATAGAGTTCTTGGTCCAGATTTTCGTTTTACAAAAGATGTTTTACAAGAATGGATATTGTGTCGCAATCTGTGTAAAGTGTAGGTCATATGGAGAATTATTTTTGAAAGAATTTGAAGAATGTTTAGATGCCCTTCTGATGTGATATATATTTTTTTGCACGATTTTTTCACAATATAACCTCAGTGCATTTTGCTTTTCGAGATATAAAAATGTTTGATATTTGAAATATAGGCCTATGTGTCTTTAAACTTTAAATCAGTTGCAAATTTGTACACTGACATGTATCCATGGATGAAAAAGTCGTCGAGAACAGCATGAGAGATACAATATATCATCTTCTTGCATTTCATGACTGTGGTATCTCCAGGTTTTCATGACTTTGTAGGACGAAGTTTTTCTTTAATGAGGGTAGCGAAGACTCATTCCACCGCACTAGAAAAAAACGCACGTTTTTGTTTTTGGCGCTCCACATGTCAAACGAAAGTACAAGTTCAGTTGGAACTTGACATAGACTTGCTCCATTATCAAGTTCGATACTGTATAGTTTTGAGGCGCAATCGTTTGCACTTCTTAAAAAAAAAAAACAATTTCGAAACACTTTAGAGACCTTATGAGAAATCTGGAGGAGAAATTTCGGGAAAAAATACTTCCAATAAATTCATATTTTTAAAAAATTCCGATATAATAATGATATACATCCACCCGGAGTTTCACATGCATCTAAATCGTATCTAGCCGTTTTTTGAATAAAACAGGAGGTAGAACTGCTTTATCGACTCTGACTACTATACTATTTTCGCATCAATCAGTGCAATTTGAATCCAAGCAACGGGTAAACCAATTAAATTGTAGAACGATCAGAATTAGAAATGAATACAAGAAGGCAGTGGCATAATTCCTCTGAACTCAAAGTGCATATTATGAAGCTTTCCATCACATTTCATATAAAGATGCTATCGCTCATGCAACAACGCGTGTTGCGTTTTCCTAATTATAATAAGAAATGCAACTGCGTCTTTCAAAAGGATAAAATCCCTGACGTTTCAGCTAGAAAAGTTGTCCGGTGACCAAAATTCTCACAATTATTTCGTTTATAGCCGACTTCATATTTTCATGAAAACTAGCACAGGGCCCACCCTACTTATTGATTAAACATCAAAACATGGACCTAATATCTCGACACAAAATGTGCCTATACTTATCATCACTAAGGTATAACTATAGTATAAAACTTGTCTCTGCACTTGCAAAACATGAAACTCTTAATTTTATTAACTCATCCTCACCATTCGCTACCATTTATACCATTTTCCCTCATTCATACCAACTCAGTCCAACCCCTGTAGACTACAACGAAAGAAAGGCACATCTAGGAATAGGAAGGGTAGCCTAAAATGAAAGTGATAGCTCATTAGTATAGAGGGTAGTTATTGGCACTTACCACTAGCAATCAAGCCATCACCCCCGTGGTGAAACTGGCATCCCCTAACACTCAGGTGAGATTCTCCCCCTCTCTAATTCCCTCCCCCCCACCCTACCACTCCCACTTGTCAGCCTTTTGAACTCGCAGTCATTGAGATTAGCCAAGTGAGGGGTGGAAACTGCCAATAAATATAACTAGATTGACTTATCCGTCCACACACAATATATCAGTTATTACTTGGACAGTTTTATCTTGTTGATTGTTGGCGTGGTATTGATTAGACAGAATGGACGAAGTCAGGAGCGTACTCATTGAAGACGGGTCATGCTGAGCTGGGTTTGTGCCTCGGTAGTCACCCGATACTAATTGGATGATTCACAAACTGAGTGTTGTCTATTTTTGGAGAACACAAGCCATATTCAACTGTGAGATTGGAAAAAAAATATATGAATTCCATCCCATGATTACGTGATAATTTTCAAATGTATTGGAGTGAAAATATTGTATTGGAGATTGTATTGCATATTGAATTGCATATTGAATATTGTATTGCATTTTTTTTTCAAATAACTTATTCAAATATTTTTTCCTCTTTTTCAATATCTCATTTTTTTCTCTCCTTTTTCTGAATAATCAATCAATCACAATATTCAATTTTCTAGACTATGGCCCAATATTATTATTATTTTTTTCATCAAACACTTTTGTATCGTCAATTTGCTCTATTTTATTAATCTGTTATTTTCATTTTTATATTATTATGTGTCTAATAGGCAACTTTTTGTGAGGCAGAGACTTCATTTTACACCTATATAAAGTATTTATATAGTAAAAACATAATGCAAACGCATCAAAAATTGTTCATTGGATACAGCTATGATACAATATTAATTTCATGTAACTAATGAATCTTGGAAGCGGACACAACCATATAGCTTGAGCTATGGCTATATAGCTTATATCTTGAGGTACAATTATGAGCATCATTTTCTTAATTCATTGTTGATAGTTGGAGAAGATTTTGAAAATTCGTCCATCGGTATTATTTGCTTCGATACCAATGCATTGGTTAGTTCGTTTATCACTTGACATGTATGAAACGATATTTTTGACTAGATTTCTTAAGATATGCCATTATATAACTTGATACAATGGCGTAGGCTGATACGATAGGCTGAACCACTTATGAGAAAACTTTATACATGCCAATTCGTATCATAATCTCATAAGAATAAGACAAAAAAAAATTGGGGAAAATATACGAAAAATAACTGAATTCATACGGAATTGAAACATGAAATTGATACAGATTTTTTCAGAGTATTTCACACATATCAGATAACCTTTGTGAGGAGAATAATGGAGAATGAACAAATGTCATTTAAGAAATATTTTAACTTTCGTTTGAAAGTGTGCTCAAAAGTCCTTGAACATTTGAACAGCTTATCGAAACAAAGCGTATAGATGCCAGTGATAATATTTTTCAATATCGGTAGAGTACGTGTCATTTCAGAGCAACAATAACCGAAATTTCTTTTTGAGAAAACGATAATTAACCTGAAGATCCATGTTTTCTCGACCACACACACGTACACCCTTAATTCTGATTGACAACTTTTTACCTTTTTCCAAAATTCAAACTCAACCACTCCAATCAACTTTCTTTATTTGGAATTGTTTTGAAATACACACTCCTCCATTCTTTCGTTGTACAGCTCAACTATCTCGTTGTCTTCAATCATCATATCATCACAAATAAGTAACTTTCCCCTCATCACAAGATATCAACTCACAAATACTCAGAAAGCAGTTATTTTCGTCTTTTCAGTTTATTATAATTCATAACTTATATATATTCAAATGCAAATGTCAATTTTTTCGATGATTCTGATGATAATTATGAAACTATAATATTCAACATTGTCTGTACTGGAAAAATGTATGTCACCATATTTGTGGGTTCATAAAATTTGATCCTACCTCTAATCCATAGCCCTAATTGGGGAACAATGATTTTGTATCAAGTTTCAATGTTATTAAAAAGCAAAAAAAAATTGAAACTTCAAAATTGAACTTTGAAATTTTAAATTTTAAACTTTCTTTTGATGATAGTGGAAAGAATGTGTGGAATTTAACCTGTAGAATGCGATGAAATCAATTAGAACGAATATTTGAAACGGTTGGGCTGTTTTTGAATAAAAATGTTACAATTTAATCTTATGTTCATTTGATACATTCATTAACATATATAAAGATCAGAGCCCAGATTCACAAGGAGCCCTATCTTCAGAACGTCCCAAGTTAGGACTATTTTACTGACTTGAGACCCATTTTGGTCCTAATTCTGTGAAATAGTCCCAACTTGAGACCAATATTGTTCCTAATTCTGTGAAATAGTCCCAACTTGAGACCAATATTGGTCCTAATTCTGTGAAATAGTCCCAACTTGAGACCAATATTGGTTCCAACTCAGTGAAATGGTCCTGACTTGAGACGTCCTAAAGATAGGACTCTTTGTAAATCCGGGCTGCTGCATTATTAGGCTGCTGAAACTCCAGACTTTGCTCTTCTCAGAGATCTCCTCGAAATCTATCCCCCTTATCCCTCTCCCAGCTATAGGCACAATTTCAAAAGCTGAAGTCAAGTCGGGGGTGGGTTCGAATCCCGTCTAATAATTCATGGGATTTTGTGATTATCATTCACTATAGTTACGCAAACAATGACATTCACCGGAATCTTAATTATAGTTTGTGGGTTCGTTGAGTAACAACACCTCTTAAAAAACTCAGATATAGGTCTTAACTAATTGGATCATCAAATAAAATGTATCTTCATCGCCACAGTAGACCTTTTGTCACTTCCACTTCGTTTCTTTGACTTTTCGACATACCTGCAGACCAAATGACAAACAGTGGACAAACAATAGACAACAATAGACACTCATATTCCATACAGTTCATACTTTATACTTCAAGCTATGAGCTCCTGAAATCACAATAATGTCGACTTGAGGGCATGGTCTTTTCTATCTTGTGAGTACTGCATCTTATCTCAGTGCAGTTCCTTCGGAAGTCATAATTCAAGAGTTTACAGTTCATCGGGACTGAAAATATGTCGAATTGGTGTCTGTGTTTGTATAGAAGGCTGATATTTGTGAACTTTTTTTCCAACTACTTTTTTTTTCTAACAAAGCTAGGTAAGTACACTTCACAAGGGCACAACATGTAGACTTGATTTTGCCAGTCCCAATTTTGTTTAGGTCTTTTCTGCCTGATTCTGCTCTTCCTCCTCCTCTTACATCTCAACTCTTCTCACCACCTCCCTCCATTTCTCTCTATTCTCCCACCATTTACCGCTCTCAACTTCATCCCATACTTCTCCTCTCTCTTCAACAGCTCTTCTCACTCGCATCTTCCATCTCTCTCTCGGTCCATAACTATATAGTAATACATGTTGAATAGGGAAACTATCATTTTGACTGTTGCATACAATTTTGCAAACTTTGAAAACTTTAGAAACTTTGCAGTGAAACTAAACGTGATTTGATTTCTTTATCAACATCGAAATCTGTCATATGATCTATTGTTAATCCATTGGCCTATGAAACCAAGATTATTTGAATCTCAAAGGCGATCAATACAAAAAAATATCATGATGAAACTCTTTGAATAATTAGTATGATTGATTGGTATACGTCCTACGTCGTTGGTGATAATTCACCAACGAATGGAAAATAATTTTCGAACATTTGCACCGTGGATAACAAATCCCCGAAATTTTCATCATCTACATCCGTGGTGTGAACAACTAGTTAATTAGGTGTACACCTGGTTTCAGATTTCACAAGATTTCAAGAATATTCCAAGAGATTTCAGGAAGATTTCATGACAAGCGTACACCTGACTTCAGACGTTGTTAACCCCTCGCTCGTCTTCATTTTCCTTCCATATATTAATTCCAAATCTTGCTGATTCTCATTTCTGATTTTCATTGAAATTTTATTTAATACAAAAAAAGTGTAATTTCATTGATGAGCGTAGCGAAGTCTCCATCCCACTCTTATAGGGCTTTGTCTGTGTGTGTTTTTTTTTTTTTTTTTTTTGTAAGCACTCCAGAGGTCGCAAGGGTTGACTGATCAAGATGCAACTTATTTTTTGTACACGCAAACTCATCCAACTTAGAACTGTATATGTTTTGGAATGAATCGGTTGGACCGATTTTGAGAATCACCATCTCAAAGTTTCTAAAAACCCCATAAGATTTGGCTGGGCGGAAAATGATGAAAAGTAAAATCTCTCCAAATGGAATGAAATTCTCTCTAAATGTGTATACATGGATTTTACACATTATTACGATTTTGTAAGCAATTCTGATCGGTCGTTTTTAAGAAAAAAATAAAATGACTGGTAATATTAATAAAATATATCATGAAAATTGTGACAGAATTAAGTTGTCGAGATTCACTGCTTTCTAGATTCAAGAGTTGACCAACAATGAAGTATTTTTATATGCGTCAAGGTATGTAGAATACCAGAGTCAATTAAGTGGCAAGAGTAGAACTTCTTCAACGACTTTTATAGCTTATTCAGATATCACGGTGTGTAGAATACCTGAGTCGATAAAGTAGCAAGGGTAAAACTACTTCAAGGACTTTTATACCTTATTCAGATATCTCGCTCATCTTACAACGCATATTTCGCGTTTGACTAGTATTGACAAAATTCGAAATTTTATTTAGATGAGTGTAGCGAAGATTCCATCCCACTCTAATGGAGCTTTGTCTTTCTTTTTTTGTTTTTTTTTGTAAGCACTGCACAG
Organism: Brachyptera risi; assembly: GCA_964007535.1. Classification (NCBI taxonomy): domain Eukaryota; kingdom Metazoa; phylum Arthropoda; class Insecta; order Plecoptera; family Taeniopterygidae; genus Brachyptera; species Brachyptera risi. Next base: position 38,922,657 of record OZ023330.1, on the reverse strand, counting down.
GTCACATGGGTAGACTGATCAACATGAAATTTTTTTGTACGGTCCAACTTTTACAACTTGGAACTGTATAGTTTTTGGAATTAATTGCTTGGATAGATTTTGAGAAATATCATGTCAAAGTTTTTAAAAACCCCATAAGATTAGAATTGGTAAGAAAATGCGAAGAAATGAAACCCCTCCGAAAAAAATAAAATTATCTCTGAGTGTTCAAACATGATTGATACACATAACCGTCATTTTGTAAGCAATTCTAACCAGCCGTTTCGAAGAAAAAAATTAAAATAACTGATTTTGGATGAGCGTAGCGAAGATTCCATCCCACTCTTATGGAGCTTTGTCTGTGTTTTTTTTTTGTTAGCACTGCAAAGGTCACATGGGTGCACTGATCAACATGAAACTTTGTTTTGTACGGGCCAAATTTGACAACTTAGAACTGTATAGTTTTTCGAATGAATTGGTCTAATGGATTTTGAGAGATATCATATCAAAGTTATTAAAAACACCATAAGATTAGGCTGGGTGAGAAAATTTGAAAAAATGAAACCTCTCCGAAAAAAATAAAATTTTCTCTGAGTGTTCAAACATGAATCGATACACATAACCATCATTTTGTGAGTAATTCGAACCAGCCGTTTTGAAGAAAAAAATTCAAATAACTGTTTTTACTCATCAAATACATGACTATCAATAACGTAACGGGATAAGCAACATGGCGCTTTCCTTTCGCACCATGCCTATATCAAAGGGATGCCGCCTCACAAATGTTATGATGATTTGCTGGTATTGTTGTATGTTGATCTATACAAGTAATAGATGTAATGCAATCTGTGAATCCAGCTCTTTCCAACTGCATTAAGCAATATTGGAATAAATTTCATTTGAATTGGCCAATCTGAATTTAAAATACGTATGTAAAAGCATTTAGTCTTCCAGTCTAGAGCCCTACTGCTATATTCACCATTTATATTCAACAATGCAAGTATACAACTATGTACTATACACTGAAATACGAGCCTAATACTTACGATTTGATTTGAAATTGCAAATCTCACAAATGTACACGAAAGCGCGCTGATTCCATCATGGTGAAAACGGCCTAATGTTAAAAGGATAGGACTAACGCCATGTTGCTTATCCCGTTACGTTATTGATAGTCATAGATCAAATATATGGAAATGAGCCAAGATTCACTGCTTTCTAGATTCGATATTTGCGGAAGAATTCTTTATATTCGTCAAGGTGTGTAGAATACCAGAGAAGATAAAGTAGCAATCAAATGTAGGACAAAGTGTGTAGAATACCAGAGTCTATAGAGTAGAATATGTAGGACTGTTATCAAACCTTATTGATGAGCGTAGCGAAGTCTCCATCCCACTCTTATAGGGCTTTGTCTGTGTGTTTTTTTTTTTGGTAAGCACTCCACAGGTCGCAAGGGTTGACTGATGAACATGAAACTTTTTTTTCACTCGCAAACTCATCCAACTTAGAACTGTGTAGTTTTTGGAATAAATCGGTTGGACCGATTTTGAGAAAAATCATCTCAAAGTTTCTAAAAACCCCATAAGATTTAGCTGGGCGGAAAATGTTGAAAAATAAAATCTCTCCAAATGAGATGAAATTTTCTCTGAATGTGTATACATAGATCTCACACATTTTCACAATTCCGTATGCAATTCCAATCAGCCATTTTGAAGAAAAAAAAAATAACTGATAATATTCATCAAATATATCATAAAAATTATGACAGAATTGAGTTGTCGAGATTCACTGCTTTCTAGATTCAAGAGTTGACCAACAATTAAGTATTTTGTATATACATCAAGGCGTGTAGAATACCAGAGTCAATGAAGTGGCAAGATTAGAACTACTTTACTACTTTCATAGCTTATTCAGATATCAAGGTGTGTAGAATACCAGAGTCGATAAAGTAGCAAGGGTAGAACTACTTCAAGGACTTTTATACCTTATTCAGATACCTCGCTCATCTTACAACTCATATTTCGCGTTTGACTAGTTTAGATATCTCGCTCATCTTACAACGCATATTTCGCGTTTGACTAGTTTAGATATCTCGCCCATCTTACAACGCATATTTCGCGTTCGCCTAGTTAGTTTCCAATAGTTCTATATTAGTAGTCAAAGAGAATAACTAATCCATACTCAACAGTTTTAAGAGATATACAAGCCTACCCATAAATTATACACGATATAGTGATACCAACTTATTCTATCATAATTTAAAGAACGTGACCCAACTCACTGACCTAACTTGAAAGTATAATATTTCCATAATAATATTTTAATATTGTGAAAATTATGGTCACAGACAGCGCAGTCCTGGTGTTGAAGATCATTAGTTCTAAATAATCAAAATGGGGTGGTAAGATCGCCCTTGTGGTGCACCGTCCAAACGATCCTATCTCTCATCCATAGCCTTAAGTGGGGAACAATAATTTTGTATCAAGTTTTGATGTTATTAAAAAAAAAAAAAAAAAAATCCGGGGTCAGAATCGGAGTCCATCGTCCTGATTGCCTGTAGCGCTATACTCTCGCTTTTATATCGAACTATTTAGAACAACAATGCTCAACAATGCCACCGGTACCGTAGCCACTCTTATTTACATCTAGTTCACAGGGGGATCCGCTAAATCGCGACAGGCAATCGGGACGATTTGCTCGGAAATGACCTCAAGAAACCACAAATGCCTTCCATGTTATCTGTATGGGAGTTGGAGCACCTTCTTTATATCATGATATAATAGGTTGGTATCACTACATCGTGTATTATATATTATATTATATATTATTATTATATATGTATATATTATATTTAACGGCAGTTAAAAAATCATGACTCAATTTTCAATCTACTGAGATGAAATGTCATAATAATAATTGATTAAAATCAAAGTCTGAAATATTCTTCCAAATTACCCGCCTACCGAGTAATCCACACAAGGCATTGTCGGTGAAGTTTTCGAATGCATGTGCATGCCATCTTTGTCTGACACAGAGCACCCATAGCCATGCCATCTCTGTCTGATCCATAGCACTCGTCATAGCGAGGTCCGAAGATAACATCAACAAATCTGACGAAAAAACAAGCGGCAAAGAAGAAACAGAGAAACTGTCCTCTTCAGAACTAAGCTCACAACAGATATAACATGACAAAATGAAGGTTTAGACTATTATATAGAGTAGTGGGTATAATAATATGGAGTTATAACAAATACTGTCAGAGAACAATATGATTGATAAGTTGAAATGGATAAGAAAAATATCATCAGAATGTTTTTTGAAATTCAAAAAATGAAGAATGAAATACGTCGTTCATGATAGTTTATTGGATTAGTTTGTGTCACTGTCATAATATATTGTATAAATTGTAACTGCTAATTGAAATAAAAATTATTATAGAAATGCATATATTGTCCTTTTCAGAATGGGCCTGAAGATAGATTGTAGAATGGGCATTTCTCAGAAACTCATCAGGTATCCATGGATAAAATTTGATTATCATTCTTGAAATCATGTAGCGTATTATATTCATTGCGTTCTCGATTCTTTATTTTTTATCCGGAATATTTTTCCGATTCTTGGCTTATTCTTCATGAGTATATGAAAGGGTATATGGAGTATATGACCTATGTATTTACATAACCTATATATCATTCAATACATTTATATTTCAAACATATATAACTATGCCTATATTCATTCTTCAGATGGTCTTACTCTATTCATATACTTCTGTTCTATGTCAACTTGAATTTTGAAAAATATTTATTGAAGGTAGGTGTTTATGAATGAAGATAATTATCATCATTGTTATAGATAATAGAAAATTTATTAGATGAGCGTAGCGAAGCCTCCATTCCACTCTTATAGGGCTTTGTCTGTGTGTTTTTTTTGTGGGCACTGCACAGGTCGCAGGGGTTGACTGATCAACATGAAACTTTTTTTATATACTCAAACTAATCCAACTCAGAACTGCATAGTTTTTGGTATGAATCGTTCAGACCAATTTTGAGAAATATCATCTCAAAAATTCTAAAAAATCCCATAAGATTAGGCTGGGCAAGACAATTTGAGAAATAAAATCTCTTCAAATGGAACGAAATTCTCTGTGAATGTGTATACATAAATGATAGGCCTACACATTATCACGATTTTGTATCCAATTCGAACCAGCTGTTTTGAAGAAAAATTAAATTATCTGTTTTTATTCATCAAATATTATTATAGGCTTCTGTCAAGTGACGTCACTCATTGTAGCAAGAGGCAGACAAGAATGTCCACCAGTTCGAATTGATCAATCAGAATGTTCGGTTGTCCACCAGTTCACTGTATTGCTATGGTAACGATTGTTTGTCAATTGTTACGTGACAGAAGCCTATAGAAATTAAAGCAAATTCAGGTAGCCAAGATTCACTGCATCTAGATTCGATATTTGCCCAACAATGAAGTCTTCTTTATATGCATCAAGGTGTGTAGAATACCAGATTCTATAAAGTATAGCAAGGGTGAAACTACTTTAAAGACTATTTATTATACCTGATCAGATATCTCGCTCTTCTTACAACGCTTATGTTGCGTTTGGCTAGTAATAGTCATGATCTATATAGCATTATTCTTACTCAAACTGTGCCTTTCTATTTTACCATGTGTTTCCTTCATCAGACGGTCAAAATGAAAAACTTCTTTCAATAAGTTTATCCTTTTAATAATTTGACAGTCAAGATAATTATCAACGGAATCAGATGTGAGATTTAAATTCAAGAAAAAACATGAGAAAACAGTAATAATTTGATCTGAGTTGTGCTAATACTTCATATCTAACATTATGCCATTTTGATGCATCTTGTTGTTTACCACCATGTCAACACATGTGTGAGAAAACAAGTCCATCTGCGCTGAATTTATTATGCTGAAAAAAAAAGAAACAAAGACTAAAAAGTTGAAATACGATATTACTCATCGATCAACTAGAATGTCAAAAACAAAATAGATCGATCTAATATAATCGAGAAAACAATCGAACGTGTCAAAGATGTTAAGTTAATGAGCAGATAAATTGCTTTGGGTTAATGAGTGTTTCTATGATGATCCCTCATGGGAAGACTGTGATTGCAGCTGTCATGGATTTTTTGTGTGTATAGACCTATTGTTATCACCATTGTTGTCAGTTTTGTTTGTTCTTATTACTGTACATAAACATATATTAACATATTTACAATTATTATACACATATAGAGATATTTATTTTTCCTCCTTTCCCACACACAAGCTTCGGCTTATGTAGGTATCATTATTTTTTGAAAGATCGAATAGCCAACTTATTTTATTCTCATTATTACAACTTATTATTTTTCATTATTTCCACTCATTGTTCTCATTTCATTCGAGTGTCAATGTGATTGAATAATATTCCATGTTCAGTTTCAGATACTATATGTAATTCTGCTAATAACAAGTGATTTGTCATAGTGATAAAATATGTTCAATACATATATTTATATATTTATATGTATATTTATATACATATATATATATATATATATATATATATATATATATATATATATATATATATATATATATATATATATATATATATATATTTATATATATATATATATATATATATATATATATATAGATCATCCAATATTTTTTCACTGAAAATGTTAATCTACTTTTTTGCTGAAAATACATAACGATAGAAAATTTGAATTTGATTACATGAAAAAAATCACATCATTTATTGAATCACTCATATCATAAATAAATCATGTGAGTTTATATATTAGGATTTCATCTATATATTCCAATTGTTCATTACATATTTAAAAGAAACATTTGATCATTATTTTACTATTGTGTTAAAATATACGAATGTTGATATCTTCCACTCTGAACCAAGTTTCTTGGGCAATGATCACTTCTTTCCATTAACAGCAGAAATGATGTAAAAAGGTGGTTTGGTGGTTTGGGGAAGGTGGAAGAGGGAAGGAAAGGTTGAAAAATGATATTTTATTTCGGGTACTTTTCATGGGTGGTTAGTGATCGCTATTCACCGCCTTCTTGGTGACAGTCGTGTGTCAGTGTTTTGTCCACAGCCATCTCGATCTCACGGCCCACCCAGAACACTATGTGGTCAATCGATTGATGGATGCGTGATGACCAGAAACATCATCGATCATGTGCTTTGGACAAGAACTGATCTGCCAATGTGGTAAGATCTTTGCTTGTATATACGAAATAGTGATATAATGAAAATTGGCGAGCATCAGGCCTACATCACAAGAGATCATATCTCGAAGTGGCCCATGCATATAATTACACTCACCGTCAATATCAACGCTTTTACACTCAACACTTTGACACTTGGTTATAGATTTTGAATACTCCAGGAACTTTACTTATATACACTTCGTGCTAGTGCTGGCTAGCTCCAAGAGGCTAATACTCTGATTGGTTTGAAAAAATTGTTCACTATAGGAGAGCTATCTGTCATGGCAGCATGTTTGGTATCTGTGTATTTCCACTGTTGAAGTCGAACAGCCGTTTGGTCAGCCGAGTCAAAAAGTAATTTTGAAATCAATTCTATATTGGGGAAATTTGAATAAATCTTTATTGAACATGTGTATTCTTGAATTCAAATTATATCAGAAACACTATCTATTTTTTTTGACGAAGTTACAGCGCTTTAATGAAAATATTAAGTTGCTATTTTGACTTCATTCAGGTGAAAAATCAACTTTTTTTCCTCTTAAAATGAGTGTGATTCATAAATGAGAACAGGTACCTATATTTATTTTCGCATAATTCTATTCGTAATATCTTCATCTACAATAAAACAAGTTTTTTTATTGAATGTCATTCCTTAAGTATATCTTAATGATCTGTTGAATAATGAAAACGCACGAAATTTGAAGGTTGCACGTTGAATGATAGGAAAGCATCCAGTATTTTAATTGATATATCTCAAAATTTATCCCGGTTAGCCTATCATCTGTTTGGATATTATTATCGAGCACATCAAAACGAATCGACTGACAAAAACTCATGATTTTTTCATGACCATGAGGTAATGGAGGCTAGATCTTGACACAAAATCCCAGCCTTGCTTATGGGGTGAGCCCCAAATTTGATACATTTTACAGTCTTAGAGACCGTGAAATCGATGTTTTAATATATTCTCATTGTTGGTAGCTTTTCTTAGTGAACATTAACCAATCAACGCCCTATAGTATCTTAGAGCTAGCTAGCACTAGCACAAAATTGATCGGGTAAGAGTTCTGGAGTATTCAAAATATATGAACAAGTGTTAAATGTGAAAGTTTTGAAATTGACAATTCATCGTTGAAAGTTCCTGAACCCTTATTCTATAACCGTGAACGGAATGGAAGAGAGACGAAAGGGTCAGAGCCCATGTGATAAACCATGCTGAACGATGCGGAATTTTGTCGGAACAAAACGAAGATGGTTCGCTTTCATTTCGTTCAAAGTTACAAAATCAAGGGCCATGTACACTCTGCTGAATAACTAGAAATTATTTGATCAAAATTGCTTGTCTATATTTTACGACTTGTTGAAATTACATATGACAAGTTCTCTACATTCTAACATTTCTTAAATTGAAAGTTTCAATAATTAATTCTTTCGTGATTTTCAGCTCTGAACAATGTAGAATTTAAGTTGATTATATTTCTGTATACGAGCAACCTATCAAATGTATACATATACAACATTTCCAGTTCAAAATTCACTGCAACCCCACATTATTTTCCAGTAATATCAAATTTTACACTGAATAGTGTCAACAAATTATGAGGCTGAGAGATGTTTCTGAAAGCCCCAGAAGACTCATGTTTATCGAACGCTATATAGATCCACTTTGGGGCTCTGATAACAATTAATTCATTTTATTCATATCAACACCTTATAGCGATACATATTTCACAAGTATCAATCGAAGAAGACAAAATTTAATTCTCTCCCAAGTCAATTTTTTGAATATAATCGAATGATATCAAAATATCTTGCTCAAGTGCTGATTGATATTTATTCTTCAATCCTTATCATACCGGTATACGATTAATAATTTTTCAGTATATTGCTCAATGTAGATTACAAAGAAAGATCATCATTAATATGATCCATTTATAACAGTTGTTACATGCATTATTTACTAATTTCAATATTTGTTTGTGATATTTAATCTCATTGTGATCTATATTTGATGAAATGTTATTTATATATAATGAGCTACACCTTTTATCACTACGGTATTCCAACTCTGACTGTTTTAATTTCCTAATTTGATTATCCATATGAATTAGATTTTAACCTCACTTTTACTATGTATAATGTGGGACATTTTGATTCCTAATTGGATGAAAAAAATGAACAAAAATGAATGAGTGAAATAAAATGACGAACTGACTCATACTGATATTTAGGTCATTTTATCACTATTCAATAATTATTTGCAAAATATCGATTAGTTTCCATGTCAAACTGTGAGCCAAAAGTTATGTATTGATTGTTGGTGAGCCATCTTTCATAACAAAATATGTACATGAAAATACATGACTTTATTCATATGTGAAAGGTAACGAACTAAGACGTATATAATGCAATGAAACGAAAACGATCGTAACAAAGATCGTAACAAAGATCGTAACCGAAAGAAGATGCCGCGCAGCTTCAATGAATAAGAAATTAATAATTATCATAACACTGTGTGTTGAAAGCAAATTAAGAAGAATACAAAAAATATATATTTCTTGGTACATCAAATGTCTATTCCAGATCTCTCGGTACAGACTCAAAGCATAGTGCATGCTGGCTACACCAATTAAGAGAGCTTATAAGATCAGTGGCGTAGCGGAGGAGTTTAAAATTCGTATTACTTCTTGGAGTAAGGGCAGCTATTCCCACATTTTTTATTACTTTTCTGTAATTATATACTGGTAATATATCAGAATCATTCATTCAAGAAATAGTATTCACAATCTTGATAAAATCATCACACATTCTCCACAATCATCTCATCAGCCTTTCTCAATCAACTTGAAATCTGATTATATAATATTCTATCTATCCATCTATATTATATTATCTCAATATTATATCTGATTAATTATAATATTCTAATAATTCTATTCCCACTCAATTAAATCAAGTATATTGTTTTTTATTTTTATAGGCCTAACTCTTTTTCACTTTCGGCAATTATAATTCTAAATTTATAGTAAGCTGGACCTTCATGGTCAGTCATCGTGAAGATGAACAGCCGTCATAAATAGATGATTTTCTCTCTCAATTAATTATAATTTCAGGGGTCGCATCAGTGTTCGGATATATGCAATCTGCTCGGGGCAGTGTCAAGTCATTTGGCGACCTTGGGCACGTAAATTATTGACAACCTCCTTTTCCTCTCGTACTTATTTACTTCAATACCAATTATGATGAATATTTTGTCTTTGATGTTCTTTGAGCATTTTTTAAATACAAATTTCAATTCAATCCTCGTAAAGTTTTTCAGATTTTTAAAATTTAATCATGAGTTGATTGTCATGTCACAACGCGAATATAATATTCATTCATTCATTCATTTCTGAATCATGTCATTCTTGTTTTTGAACATTAAATACATACATTTTTCAATTGTTTTCTAAAATTATATTTCACAACAAGAAACCCGCATGAGAGAGGAACTCTTGTGTGCGTGTTGCCTGGAAGAAGTTACGCAGGAGAAGATAAATAAATAAGTAATAATTACTAGTAATATGATATTGAATACACTCCTTTTACGATTAATACCTCCATACAAATGTGTATTTTTCAATTTCAATAGTCTAGCTGATACAAATTTGGCACTCCTTGAATATTTGACGCCTTGGGTTCGGTCGCCGTATGCCTATGCATTGATAAGGCCCTGATTCTGATAAGTGATCAAGAAACTAAGTTCATGTGATACCAAAATCTCACTCAACGAATTTTTTTTTCTGAGTCCAATACATGTTGAACAAGAATCGCTTAACCAACGACGCATGAAAACTGAGACGTGTGGCTGAGTGATTAATACACTGAACCGTCATTCAAGAGACCGGGGTTCGATTCCCGTCATGGTCGACCATCCTGACTGGGGTTTTTCGTGGTTTCCATCTGTCGTTCAGGTTGATACTGGGATGGTTCCTCAACAACAGGTCACGACCGACTCCTTCCCACCATCCAAAGCACCTAATAAAATAACTTTTCATCTCATCATGTAATTTTATATATGTAATGATATAGTGACTATTTTCATAGCATGTAGGCCTACTATCAATACAGAGTGTAAAATGTTACTGCTCAAGAACAGAATGAATTGAATTGAATATAATTGAATTCTATCATCTCTTATATTATTCACCGACGCCAGTGAATCGTAGTTATCAGTAAAGTGTGTCGTTAAACCCAATATGAATAAATATTGATCAGATGAGCGTAGCGAAGTCAAGGAGATACTAATAGTCTATAATAGTATAATAGATACTAATAGTATCTAACCTCCTTGAGCGAAGTCTACATCCCACTCTTATAGGGCTTTGTCTGTGTGTTTTTTTTTTTGTTTTGCACTTCACAGGCCACAGGGTTCGACTGATCGACATGAAACTTTTTTTGTACGGGCACACTTTTACAACTTGGAACTGTCATAGTTTTTGGAATGAATTGGTTCGAACGATTTCGAGAAATATCATGTCAAAATATCATGTCAAAACCCCACAAGATTAGGCTGGGCAAGAAAATGTGAAAAATAAAATCTCTTCAAATAGAATGAAATTTTCTGTACATGTGTATACATAAATGACACACATTATCACCGTTTTATAAGCAATTCGAACCAGCCGTTTTGGAGAAAAAAATTGAATTAGCTGTTTTTATTCATCAAATATATTATAGAAGTGGAAGCAGAATTTAGTTGCCGAGATTCACTGCTTTCTAGATTCAAGAGTTGACCAACAATAAAGTATTTTTTATATGCATCAAGGTGTGTAGAATACCAGAGTCAATACAGTGGCAAGGGTAGAACTATACTTTAACGGCTTTTATAGCTTATTCAGATATCAAGGTGTGTAGAATACCAGAGTCGATAAAGTAGCAAGGGTAGAACTACTTCAACGACTTGTATGCCTCATTACAGGATATCTCGCTCATCTTACAACGCATATTTCGCGTTTGACTATAGTGAAATGAATTAATACACGCATAATTTGCGTCTTTAAATAATACTTGAATACGAGTTTGTGAAACATATTAAAAATGATTCTAATGAACGTCCACCACTGCTTTGAATCCTGTTGGTATCTGAACAATATGCACAATTAATATCCGTAGCTAATGCGTATCCAAACCGCAATAATACTCACAAACGGGTAGAAACACTTCTGTATTCGTTATATTGAAAAGCTTCTGGTTGTATTCAAGTCAAATGACTGAGCAGAAACCTAATGTTCTTACAAAATGCCGCGAGAAAACAGCGAAAGAATGGTTCCGAGCGACCGTTCTCCGTATCTTACATTACAAGCGCGCGGGTGATTCGTACCTTCATCTTTCGTCCATAAAGAATAGTTTTCATATGAGAAGGCCGTGATGTATGGTACACTTGTATCCAGGGAAGTTGACGGAGTGAAACACCCGTGCGCCAGAGGTGTGGAATAGGGGGGACGGTCACTCGGAACCTTCTTCTTGCGTTAATACTAGTTTAGCTTGAGGCTAATTGTTGCTCACGTAAAAATTGCCTTTACAAATTAAACTGTTAATATACTTTCATGAGGGTGAGATAGAAATTTGTTATCAGGTCCATTTTTACGGTTAATAATTCGTGGATTAATCGATGAACAGCGTCAACTTGAAATTACTATTGATTACTACGATACTATTTCGAAACCTCTCGATGGGAACTAATCCAGAGCGTGACATGTTCAGTGTCAACATGACATATGAACGATCTCATGGTTTTTCAATTGACAAAAAAATAGAAATAATGGCAGAACCACAATGTAGTGACATCACCCTATTTTATCATAATATATATTATGATGAAATAAGTTGGTATCACTACATCGTGGCAGAACCATTATAGATTTCTGTCAAGTGGCGTCACCCATTGTTGAAAGATACAGACAACAATGTCCACCAGTTGGAATTGACCAATCAGAATAATTGATAGTCCACCAGTTCGCTGTATTGCTATGGTAACGATTGTTTGTGATTTGTTACGTGCCAGAAGCCTATTGCTGAGCTTCACGGCTTTCTAGATTCGATAGTTAACAAATAGAGTATATTTTGTAGGAGTCAAGGTGTGTAGAGTTTTAGATTATACTTCATATAAATATCTCACTCGTCTTACAAAGGCTACGCAGCTTTCGCCTAGAACATAATTGATTGAGATGAAAAAGTATATCATTATTTTTCATATAAATGCCAAGATAATTCCGTTGAATGTTACTAGGAAAACGCGGGATTTGCGTTATGAGATGAGTTTGAAAGTATGGAAATATAGAATGCAAAATATTTCGTCAGAACAATCCACATCAAAGAACCTTGGATTACTTCAAAAGTTCAAAAACCCCACCTGCAATTTGTTTATATTTATGGTGCTGCAACCTGTCGCATTTACACTCTGCAAAACCAATAATTGATCGCAACCTTCGATAAAATGGATTCTTTTATTACGTTGTCTTCGTTATTTTCCATACGAATGTCAAAGTCACTGAAAACATATTTCATTATGTTTCCCATACCCAGTGGAAATTTCTAAGTTTCTGAAAATTTTCCATATTTCACGCATTTTTCATCCGGGTTATTCTCACGAGGATTTCTCAAACTTTCCGAATTTTTTCCGGAAAAACCTCCCGACTGATTTTTCTGAAAAACCATATCAACCTATTCTGGTATGACAGTAATATGTAGAGCAAGTTTCAAGTCGATGGGTTTTTTTCCTGACCTGTGTATAAACCGTGCACAAAATTTAAAAAAAAAACATAAAAACGAAGCCCATTTTTTTTTTGGTATGTGAAATAGAATCTTCGCTACGCTCCCTAACAAAACCATAGATTTTTGTTTCAATAACTTTGAAACTTGATACAAAATCATTGTTCCCCAATCGAGGCTATGGATGGAAAGAAGGATATTTATATAAAAGAGAGAATATATATACTCACAGTCACTCATCTTTTATGTGTGCTGCATTTCCAGCTTCATCCAGCATTCCAGCAACAAGTTTCGAGTCATTTCCATGAAGAACATGTGGCTCATATTATCGTGGCTGGAGATCCTATCGATAATTATCCAACTGACTACACGTCTTGTGAGACTTGCTACCGCTTGTTCAAACGGAGATAGGCCTATTTTCAGGGTAGATTTTAGTTTTAAAGAATTTTTTTCATCAACTTCTTCACTTGTTCTTATCGTTTGGTATCATCACCAATTCTA
>OZ023330.1:38901669-38904169 GCA_964007535.1 Brachyptera risi | reverse complement strand
TAAAATATTTTTATGTTCCAAAAAAATGAAATTTTGTGTGAAGTTGAATTAAATCTTGATACACATTTCTGAAAATTATCAGTTTGATTGGGTCAGCCATTTCGAAGAAAAAAACATGAAATATGCTAAATTGGTACCACTCGAAGCCGTTTGTACCGATTTATAACTTAAATGCCACCCAATTGACGAATTTAGGCAGAAGTTTGGCAAAGAATCTATCTTCGGCGTATCAGAAGATGTGAAAGTGTTCTCGAAGTTATCTGAGGGGTAACAAAACGTTATAGAATATAGACGATAAAATATACTATCTCTCTACGCAATAACATAACAAATCAATAACATATATCCGTATAAGAGATCATTTACCAGCAATTTGAAGTGATGATCAACTTATATATAAATTCTTCATTGGTACAAAATTAATACTCTGCCTTTCGAAAGGTTGCCCATTATATACACAGAATGATATAACAAGGAAAATAATAAAATAATAAAGAGAGAAAAAAGGCAATACAATATAGTGTTCTATTGATACAAAAATTATTTTTGATAATTGGAACAACACTCTGAAAACGATGATATTGTAGTTGATCATTCATTTGGAAAAAGAAGAGGAAGAAATATTGAATACTGAAAAGAGAGGAAAAAATCGATGAGTTCCTGCTCTGTCGACTTCGTTCCTACACGAACGTTTGATTATAATCATTTAAATAGGATGATATGTTATATTGTGGACGGAATTATGAGAATTATAAATTATTCATCAAGATAGAATAGTGATTTTCAAATTGAATGAAAAAGTAATGCAATACCTTGCTATAAAACATTCATGATATCCATTCATGCAAATGAAGCCCCTGCTACCTATACGCTTCAAAATTGATATTAGAGTAAATGAGACATACTGTCTGTCTATTATATGAAAGGATGGCATGTTGGAGTTTCTTTATGTTTTCAGGGGGTGCATTCTATAATATATTGACTTCTTATTTCAATTTTCAATCAATTTTCAATAATTTCCTTGGAGATTGAATTTTCATAATTCATGTGAAATGATTAAATACTAGGCAAACGCGTTATGTGTTGCCGCGTTGATGGATGAGCTGGAACATAGCCACTTATCTTTGGATTGGTTATTAATTATATTTATATTTACACCTTGAGATCCAAACCATTATATGATAATATATTATATTATATAATATAATAATATATAAATAAATATAATAAAAAATATAATATATAATAAATATATATTATATAATTATTTAATTATCTAATGATAATAAAGAAGGCTTTGTTTTAATCGTTCACAATCAAGTGGTGTCACCTGTGGCTTATATTTGATAGGTATCTTAATAGCTTAGAATGATTTATAAAAATCAAATTATTTATTTTTTTACATCAAAACGGCTCATCTGATTCAAGTGAAAGTACGAAATAATGTGTATCATCATCGGATTGAAATTCCCTGAGAATCTGAATTCTCTGGGATGAAATATTTTTCCTGAATTTTTTTCTCTGGGTTATTCTGATGGGATTTTTGAAAACTTTGAAAATAGTTTTTTCAGAATAAAATTCAACCGATCTCGCCTCAAAACTATACAGTATCTAATTAGATAATGACACTTGTGTGTGCCAAGTTTCACATGATTTTGAATTTTCGTCTGACCTGTGGAGCGCGGAAAAGAAGTACTTTTTTTTCGGGTATGGTGAAATTGAGTCTTCGCTCCGCTCATCCAATAATGGACGAAAACTTCACATATTTCTTGAATATATTTATTTTCATATCAAATTTGTATAATCCAGGAAATGTTATACAGTTTGATAAGTATTTCATCCAATATCATCACATCAGATGCATCCACGCTGTGAAACTGGTGAATTGTTGACGTCAATTCAACTTTCCTCTGTATTTATGGTCAAGTTGTTTGAAAACACCCCCACAACACCTCAACTGTTGTGTGTGGTATAAATAAGGGGTACCAACCTAGACTCTTTCACTATTGTCGCCAGAGGGGGTGTACAACATCATG
This sequence comes from Brachyptera risi, assembly GCA_964007535.1. Lineage (NCBI taxonomy): Eukaryota > Metazoa > Arthropoda > Insecta > Plecoptera > Taeniopterygidae > Brachyptera > Brachyptera risi. The sequence continues at coordinate 38,902,133 of OZ023330.1, read as the reverse complement.
CAATACTACAATCACAATAACACAAATGATCTGAACTCAGTTAATCTGTTATTAACGATTTCATCAGTGAATGCCCACATTTTAGGGGTAGCCAAACATGAGATATAAAATTCACTTTTTGAGAATATCTTCATGTTTTTCCTTTTCGAATGATCAAAATGAAATTAGACGGAGAAAAACCTCATTCTGATATATAGAGTATAAACACAGGGGGCATATGATCCAATATCCAATAATTGATGAGCGTAGCGAAGTCTCCATCCCACTCTGATAAGGCTTTGTCTGTGTGTTTTTTTTTTTGTTTTTTTTTGTAAGCACTCCACAGGTCGCAAGGGATGACTGATCAACATGAAACTTTTTTGTAGACGCAAACTCATCCAACTTAGAAGTGTATAGTTTTTGGAATAAATCGGTCGGACCGATTTTGAGAAAAATCATCTCAAAGTTTATAAAAAGCCCATAAG
>OZ023330.1:38884169-38891669 GCA_964007535.1 Brachyptera risi | reverse complement strand
ACCAGTTTTAGGACCGACGATTATAAATTATACTCATGAAATTTATACACACTATTTTATGATCGGTAAGCTATACCTCATTGATGTGATATTTTTCATAAGCTCTGAAGATGTTGTGAGTTCCAATGTGTTTCTATCACTGTTCGATTATGATGGGCTCTAAAACTATATATACGATCTTTTCATTTAATTCAATTCATTCTTCAAATTATTGCCTACCCCAGAAATATTTATATTGATGGATATGATTTTATATGAATAACGTATTATGCTTATTTTTCATCTATTACCGATACTTATATATATGTATTATACATTCATGAATATGAATTTAATTCTGGCCAACACTCAGTTGAAATGGCTAAATTTGGATCTACGATCCACAAATTCGTCCTAATACAAATAATATACTTTTCACTGATTGGAAAGAGCGATTGAGCAAATAGGGAATGAGGAAATATATCAGGAACACGCCAACGAGTACAAATTATTATGCCTAGATATAGGTATTTTTTGAATGTATTTTACATAACATTTCATACAATTTCGGAGGATTCATTTATAAATTCCGACGCCAATAGATCTGAGTTATCATTATAGTGCGTCATTATAAGCTCAATATGAAAAAATGTAACAATTATGTTCCATTTCGATCAGTTTTATTCCGTGTATGATATCTTATCGAGCGAAGACGATGAATTTGATTGAAAAATAAAGGCTTGATAGATTTTTAGTAGGTCTATATAGCTTCATAAAAAAACAATGTGAATCAGAATCATGCGAAAAAACGTTCAGTTCACAAGTCACTATGATCGACGCTACCGACGCTTTATAGATATACCCTTTTGTCGTGTTATTTCGTCGGGCCCTGTGGGGGGTTCATGGGAGCGTCACAGACGTCGTGGCGCCCAAGACGTCGTCGCTTAAACCCGCACGTATTTAGCTGTCTGGTATTTCATAATTTATTTCGTGCCATTTCATACCTTCGAACAAATTCAATTTGTATAGGCCTATACGTAATATATTTCCCACACTATTTGTATCATTATACCCTCTTGTCTATTATTTGTTTGCAAATGTTTATGAAGACGCAATGATATTTAAATTCAGATGAATGTGAACTTGAAAATTCACATTGTTTTGAATGACATTCAATTTCAGTTCATCGAAGAATATTGATCCATTTGAACCTATATATTTAATGTTTGTAAGTATAATTGTTTTTTGTGTATAACTTCACTCCGAATCACACGCATTATTTCAAAATATGGATGTAATATAAACGTTCTCGATGAAGAATAATAACATGATGATATCATATGATTCTCAGAATATGTAAGATTAACATTCCGAATTAGTCATATTCTTCGTTTCTTTGTCGTAGATTTAACTGGACCAATAGATGAGAGTATTTAAAACTAGAAATAGGTCCAATTCTGTCCATATTTTAATCTCAGCTACTGTTTTCTCTGTTCGTAGAGAGAACTCTATACACATGCAGTTCGCATATCCGCAAAGTCGTTCACAGTGAATATAGGCCTACCTGTTTCAAATCTCCGAATAAAGTCACTGATCGTGAATCATTAGAGAATTGTCGTGGATCCGTATATTATCATTATTTTCATTATCATAATTTCATTTCGATTACAACCATTCTTAGATTTAATTACCTCATATTTTGTTCCTCGTCAAATTATATTTATTTTGTTAATCTCTCTAAAATGTTACTATCGATAATTTGTTTATATTTTTATTTATTTATTTTCAATCCGTGTGTTTTTGCAATCTTATAATTTGAGACAGAGTCTTGAATTGAGAAGATATATACATACAATATAGGCCTACTTGAAACTTTAATTGAAAATCAATAAAAATATTTAGTTTGTGATTCAATCGATTCAATTGATACGGCTGAGTAACAAATTTCAATTATGAGGCTTGAAGTCGAATGCATTTCATAATTTGTTAATTCACCTTCGCTCAATAAAAATTGAGGCTAGATGATGAGATAGAAAGATGTGTTACACAGAATATTCGAACTTTCTCACAATGTCGTGATAACGTTTTTCGAATGTGTAATGTACACACACAAAAAAGGAGACAAGAACCATAGACTAGTATTCTTTAGTCTATGCAAAAAACACAATCATTTGACAAGATTTTTTTCTCATCGGCTGAATGATGAAATTAAAAACCTATAGAATAGGAGACATTGCAATATTGAAATGAACATCGGATTACAAGTAAAAAAAAAATCAAAAAACTTCGTCGTCTAGAGTTGGTTTTTCCCTTTTGTCTCATTTTTTGTGTTCAATATCAATTAACCTGTGACGGCAAGACGCTCTTATAGACATATTGTATTTCAGTTTATCGCTTATTCAAGGTGTGAATGCATTTTTAAAAACTACATTTTTGAAGTAATACAGATCATTATAGTACCCTCCGAAGTTCAACTGTTTTTCTTCACACCATCACTTGATTTTAATCGAAATTTATATAAGACGATATTTCCAACAAAATTAAAATCAAAGCCTCTAGATCTATTCGCAACCTGAAAAATCCCATCCTCAATCCTACGGAAAGAATATAACCTCTACAATATCAACTGTTTTTTTTCAAACCATCATTTGATTTTAGTGGAATTTCATATGAGACGATCTTTCCAAAGGAATTAAACTCAATGCCTTCAGATCCAATGAAACCTAAAAATCCCATCCTCAATCCTACGGAAAAAATCTGTACCCTATAACCTCTACAATACGTTTCTTTGAAACACTCATTCCATAGAATTGAAAGAGTATAATAATTGTGTGGAGCATTAAAACATGTAACTTCACATATAGCCCCTTAAGTATTATCAAAACCTCATGCGTGCATCTCTCTGTCGGTACGATTAATTAAAGAACGATCAAAGAAGTCAATGATGATCACAAATAACGATCAAAGCAAGTTGTTTTATATTATATACTCTTCCGACACATGTATCCCGCACCCCTAGTTGAAGTGGACGTCGCGACGCTCGTCACGTCGCGTTGATAACATGCGTCTATGTGTAAAGATACACTCTTGTATCTAATGAATAGAGTCGTTTCTAAGTGGATACTGAAGTTATATACAATGTCGATTGAAATGTTTACAAATTCGTTTGGCGGACACACTGTATAGAAAGTATATCAATTTAGGGGTAGAAGTATAGGGATATATTTTCTTTGATTCCTAACTTTATTATGAATTATAGCGATATCGGAATGTGATTCAAGTGGTGATTATTCAAGACTTTTTCACCCTTCTAAATCAGAAATTATAAAGCATACAGCATATTATTCATATGTATTCATCTTTTTATATACATTCATATTTATTTATTCTTTCTTTCACATTTATTTTTCATATGTTGAAGTGCATTGGTTTCGAATAATTGAAATGGGGTGGTGAGATCGCCGGCCCTTGTGGTGCCTCGTCCAAACGATCCTATCTTTCATCCATAGCCTTAATTGGGAATCAATGATTCTTTATCAAGTTTCGATGTTATTAAATATATGTATATAATATATATATATATATATATATTATATATATATATATATATATATATATATATATATATATATATATATATATATATATATATACATATATATTTATATATATATATATATATATATATATTCATATATATATATATATATATATATATATATATATATATATATATATATATATATATATATTTATACATGTATATTTATATATATATATATATATATATATATATATATATATATATATATATATATACATATATATATATATATATATATATATATGTATATATATATATATATATATATATATATATATATATATATATATATATATATATATATATATATATATATATATATAATTTTTTATTCATATTGTAATCATATTTTTGTAGCATAATTCAGTATATGCATTCGTAACAGAGTAGGCCCATCTAATGACTTCAACTTAAATGATGTGGACCTACAGGATAGGCTCAAGTTTGAACAACTGTCCAATATTTTTCATAAAAGCAGAAAATGAAGCAGGAAAATAACTCCACATTCAAATTTGGAGTTGATTCTTAAGGAAACTCACCCGAATTCGTTTTTTTGAATCACATCACGATGACTTGATGAAACTCCCACATGACACGTATCGTGTTGTATAACTGTCGTTCACAGTAAATCAGTTATTTAATCTGTATAGTAAAATAAAGTGTGAGAAAAAAATAGTGAAATTGAATTGAAAAAAATGGTGAAAAATTAATTCAATGTGAATCAAATTGAATATTCACCATTTTTGAAAGACAATTCTCAATGATTCTTGATTCCTTTCGTGATATTTCATGGGAAATAATATCTCCACATAACATATTGAAATATATGGGTCTACATACAAGCAAATATGGAAAAATTATCATAATAATTTGTATATCATATTATATTATCATATTATATTATTTTGTCCGGATATATATCACCAGACACTGTTTTGACTCACAACGTGTTCCGGACTTTCGGAAACTGAAATACTTTTATCTGTGGCGGAGAATTATGGTCACAGACAATGCAGTTCTGGTGTTGAAGCTTATTTGTTTTGAATAATTAATATGGGGTGGTAAGATCGCTCTTGTGGTGCACCGTCCAAACGATCCCATCTTTCATCCATAGCCTTAATTGGGAAACAATGATTTTGTATCAAGTTTCGATGATGAAAAAAAAAAAAAAATTGTTCAGTACCGTAAATTGTATGACAACTACATAAAATTGTCTCTCCTTTAACTTGATCCTTTTATTTATATCACGCCCATCACGATATTACGCCCATTCAGGCATTTCACCAATTCGATGAGTTTGATTTATACATTTGATTCAAATACAATCTTATACGAAATATCATAAAGAAATACAAATATTGACAAGAGGCAAAGAACGCTGGGTGTGTATAACCTTAAAGAGAAGATGTAACAAAAGTAAAATATTTCTATACAAACATTATGATCCTTCATATATTGCGATCCATACCTATCCCCAAAACATACCAAAAGGTGGCTATGACATCTATACCCAACTTATGAACGCAATTTATTATCCCAATACACTTCTACATGAGTTCACCCATTATATGACATAACATACGACAAAAGTCAAGCCAAACCCTCTGATAACTCAATATGTATGCATTATCATATGTATTGTTCGCTTATACGACCCCACCAACAGCTAGGTTATTTGGGGTTTATATAAATTATGATATCGACGATGGGCATACTGTAACTAATCGACAGTAATAGATTATTCTTTGAATATTGCTGTGATTTGCTTAAATATACCATTAGCAAGGGTATACCAATAGAAATGCCATGGATAAGTGTTATGGAGGGATGATTTGCATTAGTAACGGTGCTGGAGAATCGTTGTAGAGTGTTGTTTATAGAGTTTCGATCACGGAATGGATTTGGTAAGGGCTGTGAGTATACTTGACTGGGAAGGTGTTGATGTATTTATAAATAGATGTAACTATATCTTGTTCGAGTGACAGTTTGGACAGTTCAACATTTCGTTATGATTTAAAAAAAAAATTCATGTATATAGGTATACTTAATATTATAGCACTCAATATGTGCTAGGTTGAACAGTTTGCGTTCGGTACTAGATTGTTGGTAAAAATATGTCTGAATGGTTCAAGAATGCAGTAAGATTCATTGAAAAACCTATATAAAGAGCCCTATTCGGCATGATTTTATGGTACATTCAATTATATTTTGTCAACATTTCAAAAAAGTGATTCAAATCATGGATTTGCATTCATCGAATAATTATGAACGAAAATCCACTATTATTGAATATTATGATTATATTGAACATAATAAATCAATATATTGATATATATTGATATCAAATATCAATATATTGATATTAATATCTATCATATAATATTATATATTCAATCATATTATATATCGATATATAAACTAAAAAAAGTGAGTCTCACATATAACAATATATAGTGAAATGTGGAACGCTGACCAATTTTGAAATCGAATGGGTTCAACATTTTGTATAGGCCTATTAAATTATCGAGTATTACAAGAAATATATCCGAATTAGCTTCAACTACACTGATATATCATCTCTGTGAATGAAACATGTTGCATCAATTTATCGTATGAGAAACAAAAGTGTCATCAACGAATCAATATTATAAGTCTATCATCTGTAGTGATGACCAAAAAATTATAATACACTGATTCAATTTATTCTGAACATATCTAATAAAACTTCACACAAAATCTGCAGTTTATTAAGTTTATATTAATTATTAGTTTATATTAGTTTATATAATTTTCAATAGAAAATAATTTCACAAAGTTTATTATTTTTCATTTGAAATAATCGAAATGGGGTGGTAAGATCGCCCTTGTTGTGTCCCGTCAAACGTTCTCATTTTCATCCATAGCCTGAATTGATGAAGAATGATTTCTATCATGAATACATTATCACAGAGTAATATATAAATACGTTATTGCTGAAGAATAAAATATCTGCCTTACAAAAGGTTGCCCATTAGACACAGAATGATATGAAAATGGAAATAACATATTCATAAATAGAGCAAAATGACAATACAAAAGTGTTTGATGAAAAAATTGATAACAATATTGGACCATAATCTAAAAACTGAATATTGTAATTGATTACTTATTAAGAATAAGAAGAGCAAAAAAATGAAGTATTTAAGAAATGAGGAAAAAAAATATTCGAAGAAGTTATTTAAAAAAGAGGAAAAAATGCATATGATATGGAAGCGATAAATTCAGGCCTACATCACACACGATTCATTCAAACCATATAAATGATTTGTGAATATTTAAATTGAACCTTTCAAGGCTAGGAGGACTTGACTATAAATGAAACTATTACTGAGGTTAAATCTTCTACAAAATTCAACAAAGAAGAGAAATGAGAATGAGAATGAACAAAGAATGTTGACAGTGATCGAGAAGAGGATGAATTTTCTGAAATTGCCTTATTTCGTAGCCAAATCTTGAAAACATATATCTTTAAAAGAAAGCACAACCCTGTAACTGGATTTCAACGAATACTGACGATATGTATCCCCTCAAATTTGAGAGATAACTGGAATCATAATCTCAATTACAGAAATAATCAAACTATTTGTCGTGACGTAGACATCACTTGACTATATGTTCATGTTTCCTTATAGAATTGATAATACCCACGCCACGATCAGATTCAACTCCAAATTCAATGAATTTCATCAGTTGATTAATTTTTCAAAAATATATTATTTAAAAAACATGTCGGTTTGTTATACAATTCATTTTTATGTGTACCTAACCCACAGATAAACTATTTCAGGATTTTGTGAAATTATGTCCGGTGTCAATTTTATTTTGGCATCTGATGAGCCTTTGATGAAAGATAAAAAACTCATGGTCTGCAAAGTAAA
>OZ023330.1:38859169-38876669 GCA_964007535.1 Brachyptera risi | reverse complement strand
TACCTGCGCCGACGCCGCTTTTTGGAAGATGCCTCATAAAGGTGAGCACATTATTTAAATGAAAATATCATCATCATTATATAGATACATGAATATATGTATGAAAAAATGTAACGAAATGAAAAAAAAACAACATATCTCTCTCTCTCTATATATATATATATATATATATATATCAAAAGAATAAGAAAAAAAAAAAAAATATATATATATATATATATATATATATATATATATATATATATATTTATATATATGAATATATATATTTGGGATGTAAAAGTCATGTAATGAAAGATACGCCTCGACCGTCTATAGAGCTAGCCCAATGAGGTGGCGTCCCTCTAAGAATAGTCAAGTGAAAAGTGATAGGCTCATCTTGATAGCTCAGTTGGGAGAGTTTCTGATCAGCGATCAGAAGGTCCCGGGTTCGAGTTCTGATCGATATGTTTCTTTTATGACATGCCTATCACATCTCAAATATAGCGATATTTGATCGTGACCAAGAAGTTCAATCATGATATATATATATATATATATATATATATATATATATATATATATATATATATATATGAATATATATATATATATATATATATATATATATATATATATATACATATATATATATATATATATATATATATATATATATATATATATATATATATATATATGAATATATATATATATATATATATATATATATATATATATATATATATATATATATTCATATATATATATATATATATATATATATATATATATATATTTATATATATATATATATATATATATATATATATTTATATATATATATATATATATATATATATATATATATATATATATATATATACATATATATATATATATATATATATATATATATATATATATATATATATATATATATATATATATATATATATATATATATATATATGACTTATATTACACACACATACGTATACGATCCTTATTACACTATACATATAATTCATTGTATGTATGCAAGGTGAATCACACGCAATAGAGGAGACACTTCCACTAAACGAATTTGTGTGGGAAACAAAAGTGATGAGTCATACTTTTGTCAAGTACATAGGCCTACGTATTGATGTTGGTACTATTTTCATGACAGTTGAAATAGCTCAAACCAAATATCTATTAACAACAATTCCTGTTCACAAAATTTCGGGGTGGTAAGATCGCCCTTGTGGTGCCCCATCCAAACGATCCTATCTTCCATCCATAGCCTCAATTGTGGAACAATAATTTTGTATCAAGTTTCGATGTTATTGAAAAAAAAAAATGTGAATCGCCATTGTTGTTGACCAAGTTGCACAGTAAACATTGTGACAGTCTCATTTATCTCTCAATATCCGACTATTTCCATTTCTCTGAGAATATTGTCGAAGAAATATTCCTTTTAATGAACTCACGGATGACACGAGAGTCAGAATGAAGTCGAGTGTGAAATCGAGAGGATGGTTCGTGATCGAAATCGAATCGAATTGTCGTCTACTTGACAAGAGAATCGAACTGTCACCGACAGCCGGTTGGGTAGGGGGGGGGGGGGCTAGTAGTGGTGAGGGAGGAGGGAGGGTAGAATTTGTGGGAGGGATTCAGGGACACTCGTCACGATAGAGACATGGGTCACCGTGCACACGATTTGAATACTAGAAATTGACAAAATAATATTTTATGATCGTAATTGACGACTAGTGATTGACCCGCCCACAAACGTCACAGAACAGAACATCCAATCAAATGGACTGCCTGTTAAGTGAGAGAATTGACAGCCTATCAGACTATCTCTTAATGCCCACATGAAGTATAGATCCAGGTGGCCTACCGATAAGCCACGTCTCTCACTAGTAGTCAATTGTGATTGTTCAAACCGACTATCGATAAATTGATTATTGATCGCTAAATAAACGACCCCACCAACAGCTACATTATACGGAAGTGAAAATGAGCAGATGATTATGAAACTGTGGAACGATGTCAGGTGAGAGGACGTTCACAAAACTCATGCATTATGCGGGATTCGAACCCACGCTCAACGGAGATTTTGGTTTCCGAAGTGGTGCCTCAGCTGAGTGCATGAGCTATCGAGGGCAGCAAGTCGACTATTTATTGAAGTATTTCTCTGTATATGAGGATTTGTGAACAATTGGAACAGGATCACCTACCAGTGTGATGATTTCTGGAGATTCTGTATCGACCGTATCATTTATTCATGAAATATTAGAATTATTCTGCCTATAAATCTAGGAAGATATATTATGTGCAATAGTCGATTCTTCGAAGATTTGAGTTTCTCTTAGTGATTATCTACAATTTACATCCTTCGAGTGAAACGTATTTCAACTCATATCTCAAGTTCTCGAATCTTCATCCATTTCGAAATAGAATCATGATAAATCACCGCGAACCAACTGAAATACTTTGATCATCATAAATATTTCTCTCGCCAACTATTTTTAGATATACAATCCAATCTCATGGAATATTATTGCCAATATTGTTATTGTTGGCCATATATGTGTTTGAAATGTTCATCAGTTGGTTCATTCCAGTCACAGTCAGACATATACTGGAAATCTTTGCTTCCTGATTGGTTTCGCCATAGATTTGGAAACCTGGCCCTTCCACTAATATTAAATAATGTGCTCTGAAAAATCCAATTGCGAGTAGTGAATCTTGTGCCGTTTGTTATTGGAGTTTAAAATCTGAATACGGCTGACTAGACTAGAAGCAGTTTCAAAAAATAAATATTCCAACGCAAATTTGAATTACTCCCTTCAATTATATTCTGAGGTTTCGTTCAAGTCAAGGAATATAGAACCAATGTTATTCTGAATACGGTTATATCAGCAGCTGTTTTGAATCTCACGGCTCATAGACTTGTTTCTATCTTATTCTCTCTCATTTTCTCTCTCTCTCTCTCTCTCTCTCTCTCTCTCTTTCTCTCTCTTTGTATCTCTGTCTCTCCTGTCCTGTCACTCTCTTTCTCTTTTTCCACATTATATTTCCTCTCTGTCTCTCTGTTTTCTCTCCGTCTCGTCACACTCTCTCTCTCTCTCTCTCTCTCTCTCTCTCTTTATCTCTCCCTATAACTCTTCTTTCACTCTATCTTTCCTCTCTGTCTCTTCTTTCACTCTGTCTTTCCTCTCTGTCGCTCTGTTTTCTCTCTGTCTAGTCACTCTCTCTCTCTCTCTCTCTCTCTCTCTCTCTCTCTCTCTCTCTCTCTCTCTCTCTCTCTCTCTCTCTGTTTCTCTCTCTCTCTCTCGCTTTCTCTCTCTCTCTCTGTTTCTCTGTCTCTCTCTCTCTCTCTCTTCCCGGTCTTATGTCTTATATCTCCACCCTCTTTCAACACCCACGCTGCTTCGCCTGCGGGATTAAGTGTGAGCTTTTTAGGCTTATTTTCGATTGAAGACGACATGGGTTTTCACACATGTGTATGTGTATGTGTAGGAAAGTACAGGTGCGTGAGAGAGAGATGGTGCTATACGCATAATGTATACACAGATTCGAATGCACAATGGAATAAGTGACTGAATTGAATCAGCTGACTTCACACCGAATGAATTAATGGCTCATATTGGCTTCTTTATGTGACATGTTTCGCATGGAATAGAATTTAAAATAAGAAGCACGATTACGTAATAGCCCTACAAATTACAATATGATTAGACGAGCTTCAGCGAGGATTCAATTTGACATACTGAAAAAAAAATGGTGTTCGTTTTTATGTTGTTTTTTTATGTTTTTTTGTCGGTTCTCCACAGGTCAAACGGCTACAGCTTTCAACTTCAAACTTCTTTTCATTATGGTTCCTCATCTAGCTTAGATCTGTATAGTTTTGTGGCATTATCGGGTGGTAAATTTTATTTTTATGAATTTTAAAAATTTCGAAAATACCCATTAGAATAACACAGCGGATAAAAATAAAGGTATTTTTATTCAAATAAAAATAAAATTCTGTGTGAAGATGAAATACACCTTGATACACATTTGTGGAAATTCTCAGCTTGATCGGGTCAGCCATTTTGAAGAAAAAATATGAAATGTGCTTAACTAGGAAAACACTATATACGCGTTGTTAGACGAGCGGAGAGTAATAGTATGTCGACTTCATTGCCAAACTTTTGCCTAAATACGCCAATTGGGTGACATTTTAGTTATAAATGGGTAAAAACGGCTTCGAGTGGTGCCAATTTAGCACATTTCATGTTTTTTCTTCAAAATGGCTGACCCAATCAAGCTGAGAATTTCCAGAAATGTGTATCAAGATGTTATTCAACTTCACACAAAATTTCATTCTTTTTGAAAATTAAATTTAAAAAAAAAATTTCTGTCGTGTTATCCTGATGAGTATTTTTGAAATTTCTAAAATTCATAAAAATAAAAGTTACCACCCGATAATGCCACAAAACTATACAGATCTAAGCTAGATGAGGAACCATGATGAAAAAAAGTTTGAAGTTGATAGCTGTAGCCGTTTGACCTGTGGAGAACCGACAAAAAAACATAAAAACAAACAAACAAAAAAAAAACATATAAACGAACACCAATTTTTTTCAGTATGTCAAATTGAATCCTCGCTAAAGCTCGTCTTATTAGTACCACTCGAAGCAGTTTTTACCAATTATAACTTGAATGTCACCCAATTAACAAATATAGGCAAAAGTTTGGCAAAGAAATCGACAAACTATTACTTTCCGCTCGTCTAACAACGCGTATACAGCGTTTTCCTAGTTCATTTGGAAAAACAACTATGAAATAAGGGTTCTATTTATGAATATTTGAGGAAAGAACACCACATTACGCTCGTGGTGGAATCGTTATTTGCTAACAAATTATAATCAAAACTGAGAACGCAAGAAACTTATAATTTTACGAGTTTTATTTCATTCGTCTTAACACAGTTCAGTCAACCGTCATTCAATTATGTGTCATTAATGTTATTATCATTCCATTATTTCTCTTTCAAACATTATAATGCTACATTGATCACACACATTGATACAGTGATGTCACTTGACATGGCTTCTGTCAAGTGACGTCACCCATTGTTGCAAGAGACAGACAACAATGTCCACCACTTGGGATTGACCGATCAGAATATTTGGTAGTTCACCAATTCGCTGTGTTGCTATGGTAACTATTGTTTGTCATTTGTTACGTGATGATAGAAGCCTATTGATTTCCGTATTCTTTTTCAAAGTTTTCATTATTACTAGGAAAACGCGGGATGCGCGTTGTTAGACGAGCTTAGGGGTATAGAAATCTAGAATGAAAAATAATTTGTCAACCCAATCTACATCTACAGACCTTGGATCACTCCAAACGTTCAAAAACCTTACGAGAATCAGTTCACGAGAATCACGGCCTTCCTCTTCATTCATTTCAATCGTTTTGAATTAATTGGTGACACTTGTTGCTATAGATTTAATTGGTTCCCGTAATAGCCTAAATTGATGGGAAAATGCTTTATAAATGCGTTTTCTTCGTTATTTCTCATCCGATTGATGCGAAAAAACTCTCAAAATGTGCTTAATAGTTTCCTTTATATTCGGCGAAATTTTGAGAGGTCTTGAAAAATTTTGATTTTTCAAGTATTTTCCTCCGGGTTATTCTAATGGGGATTTTTGAAATTTCTAAAATTCACAAAAAAAAAGTTACCACCCGATAATGCCACAAAACTATACAGATCTAAGTTAGATGAGGAACCATGACGAAAAAAAGTTTGAAGTTGATAGCTGTAGCCGTTTGACCTGTGGAGAACCGACAAAAAAACATAAAAAAAAAAAAAAAATAAAACATAAAAACGAACACCAATTTTTTTCAGTATGTCAAATTGAATCCTCGCTAAAGCTCGTCCAATCATTTCATTTCGATTACCACCATTCTTAGATTTAATTAACTTATATTTTGTTTCTAATCAAATTATATGTATTTTGTTATTCTCTCTAAAATGTTATTATCGATAATTCCTTTATATTTTTATCGATTGATTCTCATTCTGTGTGTTTTTGCAAGCTTATAATGTAAGGCAGAGTCTTGAATAAATATATATATATATGAATATATATATATATATATATATATATATATATATATATATATATATATATATATATATATATATATACTTCGTTTGTTTTCTATATATCCACTTCTGAATCGATGGTTCAATAAAGTTTATTGACAGACTTCTGCGGAACTTCAGATTACACATCTTGATTATTGGGTACTCATGTTAGGTATGTACTGATGTTCATGCCCATGATAAATAGGCCCACAGATTTGATATGAATTATCAGAACTCTGCTCATCAATTGTTTTCATTAACTTTTTTATGGGATCAGGAAATCAGAAAATTAGGAAATGCAATTCAAATTACGATTCGTAATGGCAACGTTATTCATCGATGTGTATAGCGACGGTTGAGTGATGTTTGTTGATCCTTGCTGAGTGAACCACATAGGTCAACTAGACCTGACATTTCAAAACAGTTTCCTCAAAATTAATTTTCAATGCAATCAAGTAGAATGTGAAACCGTGGCATACATAGCCTCAAACGATATTTATTGTCTTCGTTCTCTTTTACCATTTTCTTAATTCATTTCTTCCTTTCTTCCTTTCTTTATTTTTTTTCTTTTCGCTACAAATTCTTAATGGTGAATTCTCACAAATCCCCCATCCCCTGCACCCACCACTCTGTATAAGCATTGTTCATATATGCGTTGAAAGTTCTGATCATAGTGCATCATGCATAGTATACTGTAAACAGTGGAAGAAATCACAAAATTATAGTTATTAACTGAATTTCTTTCCACCGAATACAGCGACAAGATGAGTATATACATGACATGAATGGTCATTATTATATTCGATGAATCTATCCTTATTTGTATTATGCCATCTGTTAATACGTTTCATATTGAACTGACTATTCATCAATGTATGTATGAATGTGTGTATATAGTATGGAATATGAATGATATATATGTGAAATTGTAAGATTGTATTTGTTCTTACTATATAAACAACCTTCATTAGTCCCTGGCTTATAAAAAGTTTACAGGAAAACAATCAGTGTGAAATACAATTTGATATCAATATATATAGAAATGAAATATAGTTGAATAATTGAAAAAAGTGAGAAATTGAAATAAGTAATAATAACACTGCGCTTGGAAAATTGAACTAATGATACAAATTGAGAATAACTGAAGAAAATTAATGAAAGTAAACTGTTATTCATTATGCAACTGTTTTTATTCACTGATTGACGTTCCATATATGTTACATTTTGATCATCAAATTTATATGTTCTTTGGAATAAAATAAAATAATAATAATAATAATAATAATCTAAAAATATAGGAAAGCCTTTCTCGATATTTTCTCATTCCCAATACTGAGATATAATAATTGTTATCAAAATCTAAATCAAACTTCAGCAGTCGTTTTAGAACTTACCAATTCCGATTCGTTTGTATTTCCTCTTTATTTTTCTACCAAAGTATCTTTTTCTTTTCTTCGTCAAGCTATATGGCATGAATCTTCGTTTTTCTTCTCATCTTCTCGTCTATCATTCCTCTGCATCTTTCCATTTCTTTTCTCTTCTCACAAAGCCCTCCATTACACCCATCTACTGTCTCTCTTTCTAGATCCCAACTTTTCTCTTCATCTCAATTTATTCATATTATATCATTATTGAAAATCTTATTTTTTTTAAATAAATAAGTCATATTAAAATTAAATACTAGCGAGGAGTTTTTTTTACTATATCTTTTGAAACGATGTACATCAAATATAGAAAAAAAACTCAATAATGTTCAGGATTCAGAGAAGTGAAAAGAATTTTTCATTGAAGTGACAAGTGGGCGACCACAAATTGCACGCCTTTGTCCCCCTTCCCTTATACTCCCTTCCCACCCGTATCACATGCCTTATATAACCACCCTTGTCACCCCATGATGGCAATTTGTTCCCAACTATTTCTCCTCACTATATATCTGTCACCCTCTTTCACCTTATAGCTATCATCTGATAACGTATTTCTACTTTGATCTTCTCGCTTTAGCTCTCCATCGTTTGGTGAACGCTCAGTGTTTTCAAGAGATGCTTGCTCGTTACAGACGTGTACTCATGTTAAAAATCAATTTCGATTCATTATTTTCTGGTAGCGTTAGTATAGTACAGGGCGAAGTCATTCAATTTCATGAAAATATTACTGCTATAAAGCAAAACAAAATAGAAGTCATCTCTCTTTCATAGAGATTCACAAAAGAGAGTTTGGTATGATCAAATAAAAGTAAATTCAATATAGGATTCCAGTTGTAAATTGGGCCGGTGAAATTTCATCTAGCTCCAATAGAAGTGGATATTATCTGAGAATTACTCTATATCACGTAACATTGTCTTTTGAAGACTCTTAATTCATTTATAAATTGGGTTTAACGACGAACTGTACTGATGACTACGATCCATTGGCGTCGATAAGTGATATATGAGATGGTGAGATGCGCGGTCATTTTATCATGTGTTTTTGGACAGTAGGAAGGAGTCGGTCTTGACTTGTTGTTAAAGAACCATATCCCAGTCTCAACCTGAACCACAGAATACCCTGTCAGAATGGTCGACCATGGCGGGAATCGAGCCCCGGTCTCCGAATGAAGGTTCTGTGTGATAGCCACTGGACCATTTGTCTCAGTAAATCTCAATTTTCCTTGGCTTCCGTGAATATGGATATCATCCTCAGGGTACTACCCGTCTAAATAATGTATTTCATAATTCTATTTATTTGATAAATAAGGCATAATATTATTATAATAATTTTGTCATTATTGCACGCATTGTTCAATATAGAGCCAATATCTCCGTGAGCGTTCCATATTAACCTATATACGAAAGTGGGCACAGTATTCACATCGTGTAGGTTGGATACCACTAGGAGAACGCCATATATGCGTTGATAGACGAGCTCTTGCCAAACTTTTGCCTACATTCGCCGATTGGGTGACATTTAAGTTAGAAATGGGTAAAAACTGCTTCGAGTGGTACCAATTTAGCACATTTTATAGTTTTTCTTGAAAATGGCTCACCTGATCAAGCTGAAAGTTTTCATGAATGTGTATAAAATGTAACCCAGCTGCACGCAAGATTTCATTTTTTTTAATCAAAATTTTTTTCCGCTGTGTTATTCTAATGGGTACATATTTGAAATTTCTAAAAATCATAGAAATGAAAGTTAACATCCGATAATGTCACAAAACTATACAATCTGAGTTAGATGAGGAACCATTATGAAAAAGTTTGAAATTGATAGCTGTGGCCGTTTGACCTGTGGAGAACCGAAAAAATAATATTGAAAAAAACAAAAAAAAAAAAAAAACGACCACCTTTTTTTTTCAGTATGTCAAATTGAATCCTCGCTGAAGCTCGTATAATAATCGTGAGCAGGCCTACGTACGCATATACATCACCAAAATAATATAAATATAAACCAAAGTTTTATGAACTTTAGAATTTAATAATTGAACATATTAGTCATACCAGAAAGGCCAAGCACATAGGCCCACTGCAATTATTATTCTACGTTAAAATACATGAAAAAGACAATTCATTCAATTATGTGAGAGTATATCTTACACTCTCGCATTATTGAGATGACTGAGACAAGTGGCCGAGTGGTTGATGAACTGAACCGTCATTCAGGAGACCAGGCTTCGATTTCCGCCATGGTCGGTCTCAGTCAGGATGTTCAATCATGCCAGGAATCGAACTCCGATCTCCTGGAAGACCGTTTATCAATATAGTGACTGATCTACTTGTTATAGGCCCGGTATTATCAGTTCCATGCTGGGTAACCTTCAGAAGTCAACTTGAATGATCAACAAAACTCAGACTTCTTTCTAGTTTGAGGTTGATTTGGGTAACTCTGGTTGATTAGATTGGTTAGTTATAGGATTGATCTAGGTTTTTTAACCTCGAGTGTCTAGCACCCGCACTCAAACTCAAAATGGAACTACTTCGGTCAAAATAGGGATGGTCACATTCTAAACTCTTGAATCGATTACAAGAACTCGTTTCAATGCGGGTTTATTATCATTTCATCAATTCATTTCGCATTCATGGCAGTTTTTATTTATTTTTCTTATATCACCGGTACTTCTTGATGTATAATTATTTCGTTATTATCCCTATGTGTTGTAAATTGTAATTTCATGTCATGATTGTCGTGTAATGATAAATAATAATGAAAAAACATGTTAAATTGAATTGAATTAATTCTTATGATAATTTCCACACATCGTCATTTCATCATATTGCTGTGAACGATGAAACTATAAGTCTCTTGTTATGAATAGAAATTTTCTTATCGGAGACATATTGTCGATTCATGAAGTTATACTATTGTCGTACTAAGGGTATAACTTTGTGCTGAAAACTCAAACCACTTGATGTCATTATTGTGGGTAATGGCGGCCATGTTCGTTGCTCAAGCTGATTGTTGTCAGGTGTGGGCATATATGGACACTTGTTTTATATTTAGTGCCTGAATTCGAGGCCTTCTATATTATTACTAAAGGTCTCTATATCATTACGTGGTATATGATAACTAGGCTAACGCGGCATGTGCGTTGTAAAATGAGCGAGATATCTGAATGAGTTTTAGAAGTCGTTAAAGTATAGTTCTACTCTTGCTGCTTTATCGATTATGGTATTCTACACACCTTGACGTATAAAAAAAATCCTTCATTGTTGGACAAATATCGAATCTAGAAAGCGGTGAATTCCGGCAACTTGAATCTTTATTCATTTCCATAATTTATTTGATGAATAAAAACAGTTGATTGAATTATTTTTTTCAAAACGTTTGGTTCGAATTGCATACAAAATCGTGATAATGTGTATGATTCATGTTCACACATTCACAGAGGATTTCATCTCATTTGGAAAGATTTTATTTTTCAAATTCACTTGCTCAGCCCAATCTGGAGGGTTATATTCAGAAACTTTGAGATGATATTTCTCAAAATCGGTCCGACCGATTCGTTCCAAAATCTATACAGTTCCAAGTTGAATAAGTTTGCCTGTACAAAAAAGTTTCATTTCGATCAGTCAAACCATGCGACCTGTGCAGTGTTTACAAAAAAAAAACACACACACACAAAGCTCCATAAAAGTGGGATGGAATCTTCGCTTACGCTCATCTAATGAAGAAGGCCTTGCTGAATTGCAAATGTGGGAGTAGCTCCAACTGGCAGTTGAATCTACGAACATGGCCGCCGTTTGCAAGCAACCGGAAGTACGTGATCTGATACACGGCTCGTCGCTGAGTTTGATCTCCTATTTACAACTCCATGGTGATGACGTCGATCAGCATCGACTGAGTCATGATGAGAGACTATTCTCGTTCCCGTTCTCATCATTCTTCGGTGTTGTTCCATTTCAATTTCATTCATACAAAATAACTTACTATATTTTCATTATACTTGCGTTTCGTGCGCTCTTTTCAACTTCAAGCGCGCTCTCACGTGAGGTCTATATATATATATATATATATATATATATATATATATATATATATATATATATATATATATATATATATATATATATATATATATATACATACATACATATATATATATATATATATATATATATATATATATATATATATATATATATATATATATATATATATATATATGCATCATGGTTTTGCGTTTCCACTTCTGTTGCGGACTGATGTAAAATTATTTTCCATTTTGAAAACGTCGGCAGGCATACAGTTGTGGAGAATTGGGGAGTGGGTGGTGGGGGGGGGGAGGGTGGTTGACGTGCCAGGACGGAGTGAGAAGGGGGGGGGGATAGAATTGGATTTAATCCGCGCGTCGCACCAACCTCTCCCCCCCGTCTCCCCCCCCCCACAACCCTTCACGGCTTCACGCTACGCCGAGCGGAAACAGCGTTCGCTCGCTCTTTCGCGAGTCAGATTAACGCAGAATTACACATTAACGGACGAAAAATGCTGACAGACGCCATTTCAACATCTTTTCTACACTTCACTTTTCAGAGAGATTTTATATTATTTTTGCTTTCTAGTGACGGATTTTTTGTCGGCTGTCGTGTATAGGCAAACTTTTGGTATTGTTAGCCCAAACAGAAGTTTGGTATATCGTATCTTTTTATACAAACCAAGCATTGCGAGATATTCTAATGTGTACCAGTATTCTGAAAAAAAAATCGTTCCCATTTTTTCATCACGGACAGATAGACATGAAGTAAAGTTGTTTTTCCAGAGCATGAGTTTTTTTTCTCACTTAATTCAAACTTGTTGAATTCGGAACATGATAAATGTTCATGAATATAGTAATGTTGACAACATGACGATGGTTCACAGTTGATTATGAAGTGCTGTGTGAGAGATGAATAGTTGTACGAGATTTGTATTTTTCACCTGATTCGGAGATTTTGTAGTGATGTATGAAAACAGCTGATTTGTTTCACTTTTTATCATGTCATTGACATCATATTTAAAAAATGATCTGAAGACATTGAAGTCTCAAGAATCAAATGGAAAAATAAGTTTACCTTTTTTTGGTACAAAAATAAAATATAAAAAATATAAAATGAAAATGGATGAAAATGCAAATTCGAGATGATCAAATTCGAGCTGTTTATACATATTGAATAACATGATATACAGATGTATTTATATACACAAAACAAATCTGAGCCTTTCCAGATTTCACTTCGACTAAGAATAATCTCTCGTATATATCCAATTCACATTCATTTCCACGCCGAGCTCTTGTATCCATCTCGGCTGCATTCAACTGTAACAAGCTCGCAACGGATTTATCGCGCGTCGCCCGTCTTATTATTTGATTGGTTTACTTCGTTATGTAGATTCTTGAAACCCTTTCCGCCTCCCATCCCCAACCCTCAGCCCCTCACCCTCCCCACTTCCTCCCTCAACTCCCACCACCGCTTCTAAGTATGTTTTCTTCGTACAGTGCAAGGTTCGAGAGGTCTTTGCGCTATCCAGTGTTGACAGTGTATAATCTCATTTCAGTGGCGTTACGAAGACTTTGAGGAGGATGAGGCCGTATATCACACTAACTTCTTACTTTGTTAGTTGTGCGTTACGGGAAGTTTTGAACACGATTCTGGAAAACGAAAATATTCTACACGTTAGTCTCTTATGTATTGGTTTTTAACGACGCACTATACTGATGACTACGATGTATTGGCGTCAGTGGATGATGAATGAGGTGATGGGATGATGGGAAAGGTTATTTTATTGGGTGTTTTGGATGCTGGGAAGGAGTCGGTCGTGGCCTGTTGTTAAGGAACCATCCCAGTATCAACCTGAACGACAGAGAGAAAACACAGAGAATCCCTGTCAGGATGGTCGACCTTGGCGGGAATCGAACCCCGGTCTCCCGAATGACGGTTCAGTGTGTTATCTTTCGGCCACGCGTCTCGGTTCGTTAGTCTTTTTTTATAAATTTGTAATTTTATTCTCACAAGTGAATTACATTGATGAATTATCATTCCGAATTCAATACCGATAGATGATGGGCTTATATTGCGTGACTGATCGAAACGTATATCGAACCGTATAAGTTATGGTGGTGAATTTTGATTGACTAAACTTGACTATATTTAATACTCATCAAATGACACACACTATATCATAGCATGAGTGTAGCTTTACTTCAATCTATATTCTTTACTGAAGTCAGAATTGCATTTATCCTGTATGTCCAGCTATTAAAAAAAAACGTCACCCAATATTACCTTATACCAACCTGATATTAGGCACCTAACATTAGATAATTATAATGAATGGGTAAACATATCTCAATAAATTTGAATGATTCTTCCCCAGTACTGATTCATACTGTTTGTACTGTGGTTTATACTGACTATACTGTTTGTACTGTTGATCTGTACTGTTTTATATAACAGTCCAGTATAATTATGCAAGTGTAATTTTTGTGCATTCTCCATTCTTGATTGCACACAATAATCAGAAAGAATAATTCATAATTTTTTTTTTTAAAAAGCCTCAAGCAAGGCCTTTATTTTTTAAGTACTCTCTTTCATTCAGTATATATGATAAACATTTATAACATTTTCTAATTCATGGAGAAATGCAACTTCTCGTTGTTATTTTGTATTTTTTTCTATCATTTTTCAGGTTGTTAGAGTTAATCAAAATTATGCAATATGTTTCAAAGTACATTTCGTTATACATTATTATTTGTAACTTGAAATTGTGTCATCAAGATTCATCGCGTATTCTCGCCTTGCATCAAATTGATCCACCTTTACATTTAGCACCCATCTATCAACATGTAACGACACGCCACTGGTCGTTGTGTTGACAATGTTAACCCCTTTACGTTTCCACAGCCGTGCGCGGTAAATTGCATTAGCTTTAACATTACATGGCGCATTGAAGACGTATTGAGACGTGAACCTTCCTTCGCACATGCGCACAAGATAGTTGTCTCCACGATATGCTAGCATTGGTATAATGATAGCACAAGATGGATATACGCTTCGACTGAGAAAATTTGTTCTGTTCTGTTACAAGTAAAATTGTTTAAAATGGTTGTAAAATTACTTATCAATCATATAACAACACAAACACTGCCAATGGACACGCCCACTGATGTGGCAAGTCAGGGAGAAGGGGAGGAGGAGGAGGGGATGGGGGGAAATCTAGATTATTGAAAGTGAGTCAGGTAACCAAGTCAAGAGTATCAATTGGCTTCCAGATTATTGGGAGCGGCTATGGTTAGGTACAACTAAAATACGTATAAGAATGATTTGCTTGATGAAACTGGTGGAAAAAATTGAATAAACAATGTAGTTGCCTAGTAACTATAGGCCTAATAACATATCAGACACCAGATAGAGTGACTATCAAGTAGAATAGAATGGAATAAAATAGAATAAATAGAAGGGTGGATTGCAGAGACGAAGTTTAAACCGAAGAATTAGTATTTTTCCTGATTGAGTATACATGATGAGAAGACAACGGTTATTACAAAACGATAACACAATCGATTTAATTGATTACTTCATATGAACTACTTACGAGTATAGGTTCATGATTATATTTCGCATTGAAATAATAATGCAACAATAACAACACATTTTATTGACAATTAACTGCAGATCAAAATTTCACAGCCATCTTCGATATGATTGTTGCTATCGATACAACTAAATTCAAACAATGGTCAATAAGGGATTCTTTTAATCTGTGGTTAAGTTTGAATTCATCATTCACACTTTATAAACGTTTCTCTATTGAGTCGAGTTCTATGTCTCGTTGGAGTAGATGATTGACTTGACAAATTTGATCCAGAATAGATAGGTTCATTATGAGGTTTCAAATTGGATTTCATAATTGGTTACAGTTGTGAATAAGTTGGTTTAAAATTTGTCAACTGTAACAGTTGGAAGCATCTATTCAGAAAAGTCGGGACGAGCGGTTGTTTATAGTTTAGGTAACTCAAGTTGGTGGTGCGATTTTAATCTCGGAACACTGCTTACAGTGAATATTAAGCAACTTAGCTGTAGTTTCTGTGTGGCGGAGTTGCCATGGATATTTGATCTTGTCAACAACTTGAGCTGAATATGACTGGTGCAGCGTTTTAATAAACAACTCTTGTGTTTACTATTTAAAATCTTCGTCTTATTGAAGAGTGTCAATTGTCGACCCCTAAACTGTGAGATATGTGATATATTTTTTCAGTAGAAGTTTTAAAGTTTCAACAAAAAATATATTTGAAGTATGCACATTGCATGTTCAGGATCGGATTTGAGAGATTTACAATAGTTTTGCATCTGATAACCTGTTGAATCACGAAAAATATCAAATCTGATCGTGAGCGTATATTTTTTCCAGTCATTACGTACTTTCAGGAGTATTGGACTTTTTTTAAAAAAAAAATTTAGGATGTTGATGTTAATTTACATTGCAGCTAAATGCCAGTTTGTTAAATCGAGGAAAGCATCACTAATGCCATCTAATAATATTTTTGAGCTCACAGCGGACAATTCAATTATTTTCCATGATTTTTTTCTGTGCTACTTACCGAGTAAACGCGTTCTCTACTGAACATCGACAGCACTATTTGAATTATTGTTATTCGCCAGAAACAGTTGCAGGTACGCATCTAGTGTTGAAAAGTGTAACTATAGTGAAAAGTTGGAGAATAAAGCGCGCGCATACTTTCAACAATGCCATTGATGTAATATTTCACATTGTTGACATGTTTTTTGTAACCATTCAGTGTCCATATTGCATTCCAGGTGCATTCTGTCGATACTTCTCGTGTTGAAAACTCAATATATTGTATATATATATATATATATATATATATATATATATATATATATATATATATATATATATATATATATATATATATATATATTTATATATTATTTTATGAGTGGATATTTGCTGGGAATTGCAGCAAGAGTATCAAGATGAGAGTGAATGATAAGTATGAGTGTTCTTATGAGCTCTGTGACTATGGTTACCATCGGAAAATAGCCAAAAACTAACCTTCCGTAACATCCAAACAGATAAAATGATTGGGTAGTTCAACAGAATGCGTACTTAAACGATGCGATTCTCATCAACACCTATACGTGCGTTCAGAGGTAATTCCGACCAACAGCTCTTCTACCTCATTGGGTTTTAGCCAAGTGTTGCCTTTTGATGAGAAGACATGAATGTTCTTGCGAGCATGGTTATGGAGTCTCCTAGAGCCATGCGAGACAACGCTCCCGTATCCCTCATCCCCATCAGGATGCATCCTGCATCCCCTCCCCACTCTACTACAACATAAAACTACGAGGCTATTGCACCACTCCATCCGACCAAGTTCCTGCAGCTTAGATTGCGTTGGAGTGCCCCTGCCCTATGAGCATACAAGCCCATCTTCAATAATCTATAAGGAGTAAGTTTCTGAACTTGAGCCTCAAGCTGCTATCTCTCTCGCTCACTCTCCATATGTATACAAATATATATATATATATATATATATATATATATATATATATATATATATATATATATGTTTATATATATATTTATATATATATTTATATATATATATATATATATATATATATATATATATATATATATATATATATATATATATATATATTTATGCATACATACACTTAAAACGGCAAAATTCACTTGCTTAGTAGTATAGATTGGTGAATATTTCTAGTAGACCTACTCAAATTTTAATTTAATTATTGTTACAAATAGTGACTAGCATATTGATTTTTTTCAAGTTGGAATGACTGAATACCCATTCACAATCAAGATATTCTCGAAAAATTATGAAAAATACATTTTCACAGTACACAAAATATGGTAATCTTCAATTGATAACAACTTTTTCGAAACTTCGGA
>OZ023330.1:38839169-38856669 GCA_964007535.1 Brachyptera risi | reverse complement strand
CATTACTTCACTGTCATCTTATTTTTCCTTATCAATTTCTAGGATAATAAAGAAGGTTCAAATCGTTCACAGTTAAGTGATGATACCTGTAACTTGGATTTAATTGGTATCTTAATAGTTTTGAGTGATTCACAAAAATTACATTATATATTTTCTTACATCAAAGCGGCTGATTCGATTCGAGTGAAAGTTCGGAATAATGTGTATCATCATTATATAAAAATTCCCTGAGAATTTGAATCGTCTCGGATGAGATTTTTTCACGATTTTTTTCCAATGGGTTATTCTAATGGGACTTTTTAAAACTTTGAAATGTGTTTTCATAAAAGTGGTTGAATTTATTGTGCCTCAAAATAATACAGTATCGAATTAAACAAGGACACTTGTGTGTGCCTAGTTTCAACTGATTTTGAATTTCCGTTTGACCTGTGGAGCGCGAAAAAAAAAAAAAAAAAACAGGCATTTTTTTTCGGGTATGGTGAAATTGAGTCTTCGCTTCGCTCATCCAATAAATAGAAATAATAAATTGCAAAATTGAGTATTTTTCCCCATTCTAGCTATTACACAGTGATCCATGTGTTATTGAATTTAATGTTGAAACGAAAATATCCACTCAATATTAACAGGTTGTCCACAATCAGGTTGAGCTAACCGTATTTAAGGATCAATCAATGATAATATGATTCTTTCGACTGTATTTTGAAGCTATTTCTTTTTAAATTTGAATCACGTACTTTCACGATGAATTGTTTCTATTCCAGAGTAAAATATGCAACAAATTTCGAAATTATCATTTTATTTTGTCTAGGGACTTTGTCTGAAGGATATGGAAATATTATCCCAAATTGAATAAAAGGCAAATGGGTGCAGGCTCAAGTCCCGCTGTTGATATGCATGGATATTCAAGATTGTATCTATACACACATTAGCACTCCGTTGTTTCATTATCATCTGCTCATTTCTCATGAATTAGAGGACCTGGCGTCAGGAAAATTAGAGAATGTGATGGTGCAGGGAAAGTGTTGAGGGGTGTAAGAGATTTTTGATTGGTTGATTTTGGATGATTCGTGTCAATTTTCATTATTATTGTTTCATTTCAAATTGTATCAATCAGTTCAGTTCAGTTTACTTTAGTTCAGTTTGGATCTCGCCACCACACTTCTGTGCAACTGTGAGTGAGGCTCCATCATGAAAATGAATAAATGGATATTAAAATTCGTTTCTCATGAAGTCAAGCTGTTAGTGTGGTCATCAAATCAAGCACCATGAATGGAAATTGATATTGTTCGATTATTTTGCACCTTCTCGAATGGAAGTTAGGGATCGATAGATGGTGGACGGACAGAGAGAAATGGAGAGAGGTGGTGAGAAGAATTGCGATGCAAGAGGAGGAGAAGCAGGCCGAGGAGGAGTAGAAGGAAAACTCGTGTCTGGCAAACTCAAGTCGACATATTTTTCCCTCAGTCTATCTGCACTCACATACATAAAAATTCGTTAGAAAAAGTATAGCTTGATGAGCGAAGCGAAGACTCGATTTCAACCATACTCGAAAAAAGTAATATTTTCTTGTTCGCGCTCCACAGGTCAACCGAAAATGCGAATTGAGTTTGAACTTGGCATACACAAGTGTCCTCATCTGATTAGATACTGTATATAGTTCAGAGAAAGAATCGATAGCACTACTTCTGAGAAAACTCATTCAGAACTTTACAAATATCTCATGAGAAGAACCCGGAGCAGAGAATTCGCGAAAAATATGTCCTTCGAAAGAATTCGAAATATTCACGGAACTTGGATATAATGATGATACATATTATTCCTAGCTTCCACTTGAATCAGATCAGCTGTTTTGATGTCACAAAATATATAATGTGATATTTCTATGTCACTCAAAGCTATTAAGATACCAATTACATCCAAGCAACATGTGTCACCAATTGATTGAGAACGATTAAAACAAGGTCTTCGTTATTATTGAAGAAATTAATTGAAACTAGTCATAAAAGAAACAGGAGTGCAGTGACGTAATTTCACGGATCTCGAGCTAGAATGGAATAGAAAAGAATGTCTTTATTGCACCCATAATTAATTGACCTGAAAACAAATATTGGAGATGTCAAATAAAAATCTAGTTGGAAAATAATCGAATATACATCGAAATACAACAGAGAATAAGAAATTGAAATCTCAAATATGATTTATAATTGAACATAAGAAATAATTTCTTATGTTCAATTATCTGATTAGAACTTTTCACAATTATTGTGAAAAGTTGGATATATAACAAACCGAAGATATGTTGATATGTTCCAGCTCATCCATCAACGCGAAACAACACATTCTCCTGGTAAGATACATTTTTTTCTCACCTTTCACTAACACTATCGTACTTGTCGTTCTTGTTTGCAGACGAAGACCACCACGGTCTCGGCGCCAGCTCCATCTTCGGCTGCTCGGCGGCCGGCCACAGCGGCATCAACCAATTAGGTGGCGTGTACGTCAACGGTCGGCCGCTACCCGACAGCACGCGGCAGAAGATCGTGGAGTTGGCGCATTCGGGCGCTAGGCCGTGCGACATCTCACGGATCCTACAAGTTTCCAACGGCTGTGTCTCGAAAATACTCGGCAGGTGAGAATACAATACGATATTCGATATGCCATACACTAGGAAAACGCTATATACGCGTTGTTAGACGAGCGGAAAGTATTAGTATGTCGACTTTTTTGCCAAACTTTTGCCTACACTCGCCAATTGGGTGACATTTAAGTTAGAAATGGAAAAAACTGCTTCGAGTGGTACCAATTTAGCACATTTTATGGTTTATCTTCGAAATGGCTCACCCGATCAAGCTGAAAATTTTCAGAAATGTGTATTAAAACGTAAATCAACTTCACGCGGAATTTAATTTTTTTGGGAAAATATTTTTTTTTCCGCCGTGTTATTTTAATGGGCATTTTTGAAATTTCTTAAATTCATAAAAAAAAGTCACCATCCGATAATGTCACAAAACTATACAGATCTAAGTTAGATGAGGAACCATTATGAAAAATAGTTTGGAGTTGATAGCTGTAGCCGTTTGACCTTTGGAGAACCGACAAAAAAACATAGAAAAAAAAAAACATAAAAACGAACACCAATTTTTTTCAGTTTGTCAAATTGTATCCTCGCTGAAGCTCGTCTAATAAAAATATATATAGCTCAAATATGATTATATATATATATATGTATATATATATCTATATATATATATATATATATATATATATATATATATATATATATATCTATATATATATATATATATTTAAATATATATATATATATATATATATATATATATATATATATATATATATATATATATACATACACATAAACATATATATATATATATATATATATATATATATATATTTATATATATATATATATTCATATATATAGATATATATATATATAATATGTATAAATATACATATGTATATGTATATATTTAAATACATATATATATATATATATATATATATATATATATATATATATATATATATATATAAATATATATATATATATATATATATATATATATATATATATATATATATATATATATATATATATATATATATATATATATATATATATATATATATACATACATACATACATATATATATTTATATATATATATATATATATATATATATATATATATATATATATATATATATATATATATATATATACATACATACATTCATATATGAATTGTTTTGATTGGAAAGAAAGCAATATTGGTGTGGCTTACAATCTATAAATAGATTATGTTAAACGCTCAGTGATTGAAAATTCATCATTATGAATTTCAATTTTAATATTTCATTCGATAATGTATGCAAATAAGATGATGTAATAACTCTGTCAACAGGTATTACGAGACAGGCTCAATCAAACCCCGGGCGATCGGTGGTTCCAAGCCTCGAGTAGCCACGTCCAACGTTGTGAACAAGATAGCTGACTACAAGAGAGAATGCCCGTCAATCTTTGCTTGGGAGATTCGTGATCGCCTCTTATCAGAAGCTGTCTGCAATAATGACAACATTCCTAGCGTGAGTACACAACTTATCCTCAGTTTTTCACATGAAGTTATAGGCCTATAACAGTGTTGTCGGGTTTCATCTCACACCGAGTTATTGAAGTATTGTGGGTTTTTATTTTTCACAAACATGTATCACAGTGTTGTGGTTTTTTATTCTGAAGATAGAATTATTAGACTTACTGTGTTGTGTTTTTTTTCGCATGAGGTTATCACAGTGTTGTGAAAGATACTTTTCAAAAGCTACTTCGTCTGTGAATGAGAGTCTCTTGAATATTCGATATTGGGTTTGACGACGTACTATGAAGACGACCAAGCTCTACTTTCGTCGGGTAATAATGACCCGATTTTTCACACATTGTTGCAAGAGACAGACAACAATGTCCATCAGTTGTAATTGATCAATCAGAATGTTTGGTAGTCCACCAGTTTGCTGTTTTAGCATGGTAACGATTGTTTGTCATTTGTTACGTGAAAGTAGTCTATTCCTAGAAACTTCTGTGGAGAACAACAAGATATGATAATGAACTTGTTCACTCTCATATGAGTAATCAATTATCATATCTCGTTGGTGGAGAAATTTCATGATATTTTTGGTTTTCAAAAAACGAAAACTCATTGAATACTATTGTAAACGTATTATTTTAACTTTGAAATAGGCATAATGTGACATAGTACCGGTTAATCGAAACAATTAGTATTTCTACAGGGCCTACTGACTTGAAATACGTGTATTTTTACAACCGATAGAATGAGTAACGCTCGAAGTGTAGCTTCTTTCTTTCCACAAACGTAAGACAAAGATGAACGAATGTTCACGGACAATTTTCAATAATCTGAAAGAAATCATTCGACAACGGACAGAGCTGGTAAAAATGAAACTTATTCGTCCTGAAATACCATGAGTACCTGACGCCTCCATTGCATGACATGTGGATGACAACTCAATTACTGTCTGAGTGAACTTCAATCTGATAAGTGAAATATCGATAAATCAAACTGAAAAATATTTTCAACAACAAGAATGGATACCGGTCCATATCGAAAGTACTATAATGCTCAATGTTACCGGTACCGTGCATACATATGCATACATACATATATATATATATATATATATATATATATATATATATATATATATATATATATATATATATATATATATATATATTTATATACATATATCATTTGATCTGAAACGCGAGAGTCACTTGATTCGCAAAGAAAGACGGATATAGGGCAACCAGCCCTGGAAAATATTATACAACATCCAACTCCAAAAATACGGAAAATGGATATAGGACAAATAAGTACCAAGGCAGCGATATATATATATATATATATATATATATATATATACATATATATATATATATATATATATATATATATATATATATATATATATATATATATATATCACTTTCAATAAGTGGTCTCCAAAGCAACTCTCATGAACCATTTACTCCCGCCCCTTTCAGCTTTCAGATTGCTGTATAATAATCAAATGGCCATTACAGTGTATATACCGTCCGGCTAATAGGTCCGGTGACATTCCTCCCCCTCCCCCTCTCCCCCCCCCCCTCCCCCCGCCAACCCATGCAACCCTCACTGAAGCCAAGTAGCACGATCCAAAGGGCTTCTCATGTAAGCTGGTGTACGTAATGTCAACAAAGAGCTCCGTTTCTTTCGACCTTTGCCCTCTCACATCTCATTCATTCAAGCACCCCAGCTCCCACCAACAAAGTCTTCTACACAGAGACTTGGGCATGCACCCCAAATGCCGGCATAGCTGTGCTGTTGCCCCTTGACGGTTATAGCGGCCAATTCAAGGGTAGTCGGATGAATGAAGAAAATGGGAATTCGGAGGGGGGGGGGGGGGATTTTGAAATATATATATTCACATTCGATATTTTTGATTCTATCATTCAGTTATTTCCTCATCAATTTTTCAGATTTGTTTTTAATAATCATATGTGCTTGATTGCATATGATGCATATCGACTGCACATTTGTTTCGTCTGTATTTAGTTCAACGGCGCACTGTACTGATGACTACGATCTATAGGCGTCGGTAAATGATATGAGATGATGGGATGATGAGATGAAAGGTCATTTTCTTCGACAGATCGACATGCAATTTTTTTTGTACACGCGAACGTAAATCTAACTTAGAACCGTATAGTTTTTGAAATGAGTGATTGAACCAATTTTGATAAATATTATATCAAAGTTTTTGAAAACCCCATAAGATTAGGCCGGGCAAGAAAATTTGAGAAATGAAATCTCTCCGAAAAAAAAAATTCTTCTGAATGTGAGCACATGAATTATACACATTATCACCATTTTGTAAGCAATTCAAACCAGCTGTTTTGAAGGAAAAAAATTCAAATAACTGTTTTTATTTATCAAATATGGAAATAATAGCAGAATTAGGTGGCCGAGAATCACTGTTTTCTAGACTCGATATTTGCCCAACAATTAACTATTATTTATTTTCGTCCATGTGTGTAGAATACTAGAGTCGATAAAGTAGGACTACTCATGACTTTCATTACCTTATTCAGATATCTCAATCATCTCACAACGCATATGTTTCGAATGGCCTAGTTTATAAATGCATCGTGAGAACATGATTTCTGGTCCCAAAATAACTATTAGATCAGAAAATTATCAATTGATTGACTTTTGACTTTTTGATCTTACACTCCTTAGGGTTTGTTGATATGAACGTATAAATTCCACCACATGATCAAAACAAGTAGCTCAACAAAATAAGCTATGGAGGACGGCGAATCCCGCAACCATTTGGGGGTGGCGGGGATGGAAATTTGAGAAAATTTGGACAAATCATCTGTTTGTCATTATACAATTCGTCAGAATGTCGATAGTGTTCTATTACATATTTTAAGTGAGTTTTAGAAAATTGGTTCCGTTTTTTTTCCATGAAATTAATTGTTTACGTATAGAAAAAGTGACCAACAGATAGATTGAAGGTCGTTAATGGAAATCTACTGTATGAAAGGCTATGAGTTATGCAATAAAATTACATGAATGGAAGAGTGAATAGGAAGGCTCAGAAATGTGAAAACTAAGGTGTTTATATAGTTTTCAAGTACATTCTCTATGAAGAGAGTAAATATGTGAAGAGGTCAATGCCAATTGATTAGTGATTTTCCCGTTTTTTTTTCGCGAAAAACAATATTTAAACGCTACATTTATGGCATGTCACAGGAAAGAGAAATTGTGTTCACCCAACCATTTCTCCAATAAAAAATACTGGAGAAAGACTGACTCCCCAACTGCCACCCCGCTACCCCCTCAAAAATTTAAAATTCGTCATCCTTCGTAGCATATTTTTACTATCATATAACATACAATATACATAATAATATACTTTCCAAGCACGTGGTTGAATTTGTACGTATCTATCACCAAACTCTGAAGAGTGAGAGGTCAAAGAGTCAGATGTCAGCAATTGGTCACTTTTGGGTCAAATCTTCTCAACCAGAAGTACAAGAATATAAATGGATAAATCATATCATAACGCATTTTTTCACATATTTGGTATTTATATTGATATAATATGACTCTACTATTATGTAATACTCTGTTTTTGATTCTCTACAGAAATACAACAATTCAAATTTGAATTTTCGAACTTTGAAATTTGAATTTGAAAATTTGAAGAAAAAGTCACAAAGCGTTGAAAATCATTACTGATAGCTTATAAGTACTATTGTAATTCGATTGTTCCATATTTATATCACGCTTGAAGTTCTATCACATATTTTTGTGACAACCAGGAATTGTATTACCTTTCTGAAGTATTCTTCCATTGCTGCTCAAATTAGAAAAATCCCAAGAGAACTCTTTGTTTTCTCATTTGAACTAATTTTCTTCTCCAACAAAACGCAAGTTCAATCTTTCTTGATTCTGTTCTAAAAGAGAAAAGGATTAATTGCTTTTTAATAACAACGCAAATCTTGCTACGAGCCCGATTTCCTCAGCACGCTTGGGTTGGCTGCCATCTTTCATCCCCTACGGCTTACGCTTTACCGGTGTCCTACGCAACGCGGTCCTTTGTGAGGGGTGCGCAATCATCCACGCATGCGTACCAACAGTACGGTCTTGTACATATCAATACCGCATATTGGCTCATCGCACATTTATTCAGAATACAAAGCTCAGCTTATCGACTGATTATCTGGGTTGTTTGTGGAGAACGATTTATAATTTGTTCAATTAAATTCGTTGGGAAATAATTCATCAATAATTACAATTTGATAATGTATACCAAGGTAGTGAATACTTTGAATGAGGAATGAATGGAGAGGAAAAGAGAGAGAGAGACACAAAGAGAGACAGAGATAGAGAGAGAGAGAGAGAGAAATATAAAGAGAAAAAGAGCTTGCTGGAATGTTTGTTTTCTCTGACATATCTTTTGAACCGTATCAAATGATGAGATATCGAAATGATGATGCTGGTGAAACACAAGTATAGTTTCAATACTTTCAAAATGGTATCAATGTAGGAACGATTTTATTCATATTACATGATTTTCACAGGTAGATTCCAGCTTTTTGAACACGTATTCAACTGAGTATTTGTGGAAATGTAACAAACCAAGGTTGACATCTTCATTTTACATCATTTTGAAGGTATTCAAATTATCTGTGTTTCTCCAATATTGAAAGTTTGAGATCTTCTACCGTACAAAAAATAATTATGGAATGATTTGCTGAATCATATCGCTAGCTCGCTAAATCGACTGCCATTCTTGAATTTATACAATTTAAATGGGCGTGGCTTCACCGGTCGGCCAGTTGAATCTTCATCATTTGTGATCATTTGGAGATACCCTGATTGGATATTTGAATGTCACTACAGTTCTAACAGACTGTATGATTTGTGACGTCAAGAGGGCGGAGAATGCGGGTCGTCAATTAGGTATATCAGGCGTTTTCATTTTTTTTTTTTTTTTCAATAACATCGAAACTTGATACTGAATCATTGTTTCCCCACCAAGGCTATGGATGAAAGATGGGATCGTTTGGACGGGGCACCACAAGGGTGATCTTACCACCCCAACACGTTCTCAATGTGTACAGTAAAGGAGGTGATATTCGCCATTTGATATACATTAATTCTATTTTTTATATTGAGTTCAACGACGCACTGACTGCACTGACGCAGTCGACGGTGAATGATCAACGAGATAAAGGAAAGACGATGGAGGTGAAGAGTTAATTCGTTGGGTGTTTTTGAATAGTGGAAAGGAGTCGGTTGCGCCCTGTTGTTAAGGAACTGTCACAGTATCGACCTGAACGACGGGGGTAAAAAAACACAAATTTCTTGACAGAATGGTCGACCACGGCGGAAATTGAACTCCGGTCTCCTGAGTGACGGAACAGTGTGTTAACCACTTGAATTCTCGTCTCAGTACCATACATCGCGGGACGAGAATAATATGATATTTGCTACAATCGATCAAATAAAACTTTTCACTGCGGTTGATTAGATGGTAAATCTATTATTCATTCGTAAAATATAAATGTTTCGAATATTGGGTATACTATCATGACAATATGGGAATAATATATTCCCATCTTTTATCCATTGCCTTGATTGGAGAACAGTGGTTTTGTATGAAGCTTCGATGATGATAAGAAAATAACAAATATATCCTGATTATTAAAAAATAATCTCATGAAATCTTTATTATAATTGAAATGTTCCACACATGTTCATGCACTGATATTGAGAAATAATTAACCAGCTAGGAAGGTATTGAATCAAAATATATTTTTTCTGTTCCTCGCAAATTGATATCATGATGGAAACTACAATATTTTTGCAAAATTTATCTGGAGGTGTACTATCTGAGTCACTATAGACAAAGATGCACTGATTTCATTATTCAATTTCACAATATTAAAAGCGGGGAACAAAAAACCAAAGGAAAAAAGCTCAAGAAGAACAATGCATGGGTATAACAGAGTGATGACATCAATAACTGGGTATCTGATTAGACAATATCTACATACTCTCTTGAGCATGCTTGAATCGCCGACTTACACCCACGCGCTGTCACCAACTCGAGCACTTGACCACTACCAGAATCACCCTCCAATTACACCAAGCTGTATAGAGACCTTCAAGAACACCGGAAACCGGAAACCCAGAGGTCCATCTTTATCTGTAGTGGGGTCCACAGAGAGGCTGGATAAGGGAATCTGGGCGGGCACGACTGAGAACACGGGAATGTCTTCAATACCCCCCTAGCTAGCTGTCCCTTGCGGAATCTTCTTCTTCTACTTCTTATTTCCTTCCCCTTTTAACGGGATGAGTCTTTGTTAGGGTGCTGGTACTGGAAGAGCTGGGGTGCGTGTGAATGGGGTGGCTGAGGAGGAGAGGAAGGGGGGGGGGAGGGAGAAGAGGGATATCTTAGATTACGAGGGGAGTTGTAGAGAAGAAGCTTGGCAATAATAATACGCGATTACCTTTCGAACGGGTATCTTTTAGAGTATCTTGTCCCATTACGATCGTGTGTTTTGAGCATTCATCTATACGTCTGGAATGATGCTGTGGAGTCAAGATGAAGGACAGTGGAAGAAGATGAGAGGCTGGAAATGGACCAATCATGGATGAGAACCATCAACAATATGTGTCCTCATTACAAACATTTCTTTTATAGCCTGAGATGAAGAGGGAGATGCATATAAAAAGTTTAGTTGAGGACATTTAATACAAATTGGGCCTACTCTGTTGTTTTGAATGATTTTATTGTAACAAGATAGTTTTGGTCTGCAGACAACTCACCGTACGGCGTATACTGAGTGAAGTCTATGAGTACCCAGCTCTGGAATTATCAGAATGATTATTGTGAAACATGTTTCGTTGTAATGAGTTTCAGCGGATACATCCACGCAATTTTCACGGCTTCGCTCTCTTGGTGTTCTTGTTCATGCTGCGCTTGTCAGAACCATGTACACTTTTTGTAGACAAGTTGACTCATTTGATTGAAATCTTCATAGTTTACAGGTATAATTGGTAGAAAACGTCCGATAAAAATTGGTTGAAACTTTAAAAAAATAACGTAAAATGGACCCCGCGGAAAAAATGTGAAAAATTAATTCATGAAAATATTCAGAGTTTCTATGACATTGAACACAACTTATTCAGGCAACAGACAGAATGATTTTCCTCTAAAATTCATTGAAGATTGTAAAAAGTTGGCTGTGGAGAAATTTAAAATTGAATCCAAGTGTTTTTTCTTGGCAAATGCTATCACTCTGTGATTGAGCTTGTTAATGACAATACTTACAATTTTTGATTTTAACATGAAATTCTAATTTTGATCACAATTGTGATTCATAATGTGATTGATGCACTCTATTAAAATGTATAACTAATTATATCAACACTTTTTCACATATTGGGTATTTATATCAATATAATATGACTTGACAATTCTGTGATCCTCTGTTTATGATTTTATACAGGAATGAAACAATTTGAATTAAATTGAACTTCATATGTGCTCAGAATCTTGTAAAAATGCAACTGACCATTTTAAAATGAACTAAAATGTCGATTCCAAGATGCAATTTCCATTTAAATGTCCTGCAAGGTTGAAATTGAAGCCGTGTAAATAAGGCAGTGAACGACTAAAAATTGTGATTCCCAAATCTTCATTTTCAGACTACGAAGTCAGTTTCATAAAAAAATCTGGCTCATCTTTCCAGACCCATATGCGGCGATTCATAAGAAATCAATCAACTAATTTAAACATTCATTTCATTCGTGATGATCACATAATTATTTCATTCATTCATTCTATATTCATCCTAATTGTACACACATATCCATGCAGTACAACAGTGGTTGAAATGTGCGTCATATGGACCGTCATGATAGTTAAAACCGGAACACATACAATTGAAATGAATATACAACAAATATTGGCTTACATTCATGACATTTGTTACATATAACAAACAATATCACACACCAATATATTATATGAACACAAAAAAAAAATTATCGGTCCTGCTATCAATGATAAACTTCACACACTTCAAAATAATTTTCAATGGAGTAGAATGATTGTTTGACACATACTTATAGACGTGAAATATGTTTGATATATGTTATATATGATCTATATGTGAAGGTATATCATAACTATCAATGAATGATTGAATTAAAGTTGTACATTCTTCATTGATAAAATTTGAACGACGAAATTTTAAAACTGGTGGAGGAGCCAGGTTTTATTTAATAGCAACGTTTAGTTCCGAAACGGTCCGCTCGAACGCCACGATTAGCGCTGTCTATTTGTATGCCGAAACACTATTATGCAAGTACCACATGGTTGGTTAGGAACTACCACAGTATCCCATATGGCGGGCGGGAATATCCCGAGGGAGCATTAGCATGGTTACAAGGGAGAACAGGAATAACACTGCAGAAACAACTAATGCCAACGTAATGGAAATATCTCGCTAATATTACTGTACTTGACATCAACTGTTCAATTTATCCGCGCATCGGTTTACGTATTTATTATGTATGCATCATGTAGGTCTATATGAAATCATTTTAAAATCGATTCGATAAAGTGTCTTTGTTTTGTAAGTTCAACATAACTTTTTGGGACGAATTGTTATATAAATTATGTAAAAATTCATCATGAAATTTTCTTTCTCATTTATCTGATACCTTGATAAGATTTTCTCTGGAATATGAGATATAGATATAGATATATTATATAGAATGAATGCTCGATATATTTTCTTCACAATAAAGAAGTTTAGGGGAAGAAAATCACAGTTTAGCCATCGAATATAATCATATGTATTAATATAAGACCAGAGAGAAGTTTTGAAAACTCCGATATCCAATTCACTTGCTGAATTCATAACAAAATTTATTGGAAAAAAAACAGTTCACAGAATTCAATTAGGCCTATAAAAAATACAAGCCACATGTATCTCTTCATCTCCAAATATGTGGATATTTTTTGTGAAATTATCTTCCCTTTTTGCTACATTACCTCTCCCATCTCTAATCCTCTCTACTCTTCAATCACCACATACATCCACATTCAGCATGATTCTATCCATATGACGCTCATGAATGAATGAATGAATATTAGGGTTTCAAGGTGCATCAACAGCGAGGTCATTTAGCGCCTAGCTGTCAAAATAAATTGCTGATTAATTGTCTAATATATAGAACGAAATATGAACAAGTATTTAAAATAACAGCTACACGGATTTAATGTATGACAAAATATAGAAAATCTCATTCAAACTGATAGACCAAAATTATTCTCCAGTGAATTGTAGAGCAATACATTACTGAAAGTTCTCATGAGTCATAGGTGTGTTTCTTATGTTATGTTATTCATGTTGGTATGTTTGTTTATCATTAATTCTCTTTGTTTTGTCACTAAATTAAAATAAGTACTCAATGTTTTTGTTTCGCTTCACTATTTTGGTTCTCAATATTTGAATTCTCATATCACTATTCCTATCAAAACCTATCCATTCGAGGTCATCGTTCTTTCATTTAAATTCATTTTCTTCTCCTTTCCCACACACAAGCCTCGCCTTATGTGGGTGTCATTATTTTTCAAAAGATCAAATAACCAACTTTTTTTATTCTCATTATTACAACTTATTATTTCTCATTATTTCCACTCATTGTTCTTTTTTAATTTGAGTGGTGTCAATGTGATCGAATAATCTTTCATGTTTAGTTTCAGATACTATTTGACATTCTGATAATAACAAGTGTTTTGTAATAATGATAAATGTTGAATAACAAAAAAATATATATTCCATCCAATGTCAATGATTCGCTGTGCAGTCAGATGCATCTCATATATATTTCCGATGATGCAGTTGCCCAGTAGGCACTAGCGGTGCACATAACACACATTGCGGCCGAGGGGTACACATATATACTATCCTTGCATGGTTCCATTTTGGGGAGGGGGGGGGGGTGATACATGCGC
This sequence comes from Brachyptera risi, assembly GCA_964007535.1. Lineage (NCBI taxonomy): Eukaryota > Metazoa > Arthropoda > Insecta > Plecoptera > Taeniopterygidae > Brachyptera > Brachyptera risi. Next base: position 38,842,545 of record OZ023330.1, on the reverse strand, counting down.
TCGGATGAAAGCACAAAAATGTACAATGGGATCAGTTAAGCGTGTTGCACAATATTCAGAGTCGGTCACATGTGAAATAACGTGAGGGGTGATGGAAGGGGGAGGAGGGAGGGGGGAGGGGGAACTATTCTGTAAGATAGATCTCATAGGTTATTCGCCTTACTTTACGAATTCGAAGATGATGATATAAAGCGTCGATAACGATTATATGGCATGCATAGGATTTGCACATTTACATTATTGTATTTTTCTATTTCCAGTTTACTCAATTATAACAAGATTTTATTTATGAACATATACGGTATATAATCAAATATCATATCTTATTCAATGTTCTTACTCATTTGAAATGAAGCGAATAAATTGCGAATCAAAGTTTGGAATATAACTTTACTCTGTAGGTATTTACTGTACAAAGAATCTTGTCCGAACATTTAAATAACAGGGAGTTGTTATTTTGAGAGTTCAATGAATGATGACTGTGATGAAATGATGGAATGATTACCCAGTAAATAGTTGGGTACATAACAAAATTGCAAAAAAAAGTGATAATCATGTTGAAATATGAAGCTATAGTCCTACTGATTATCTCATTTGACCCGTTCTTTCATTAATATTTACTCCGATTCAAGTTCCTACTTTTTGAAAAAGCTTAGAATATAATATACACTCCAGTACAATTTTCTCTCACGATTGGATATATTTTTCATTTAAAACAACGTTGTTCAGTTGATTCTAGTAAAACTTTACTTCAACTTCATTAAATTACTTGTGGGTAACGTTATTAGGTGAGCTTCACTGATTCAGTTGAATTCTCTCATGGAGTCTCGAACAGGACGTGGTAAGAGAAAAAAAGGGGGGGGGATATATTCGCCACACGGGGGGTGGTAAAGGAAAAAGACAGACAATAAAAGCAACGACAGAGAAAATATAAATTGTGAAATTAATTGAATTTTTCAAGGAAATTGGTCTGCTCTGATCTGTATTTTGGGTGGTTTTTGACAAAAAGAATTGAATTATGGTTCCCTTCGGTCATAACAATTGGTATTGTGGGGTTGTGAAGTGACATCACAATTGATCGAGTCGGTGCAATACGGACTTATGTCACAGACGACAGGAATACGACATTTCTCGGCGTGGAATATGATGGATTGATGTTGTTTTACTGGAAATAGAACATTGGAGGTTGGAATTGGCATGGTGATGAAATATGCGTGTGTGTGTGTGTGTGTGTGTGTGTATCAAAATACGTCACATTTATTTCATTTCATTCCATCTCATTTTCGTCTATTGGAAGATTCACAAGTTTATCATTGAAAAAACAACAATAGATAAAATGCAGATCATATAAAGTCAGTTAAAAATACATAATCATTGAAAAATTCAAGAGTTTTAAAATGCATAAAATTTTATACGGTATTAGATGAGGTGGAATATAATATGATGGATGCTATTTTTCAAGAATAAAAGCATCCATCAATTAAGTCAGTTAAATGATAATGAAACACAACCAAATATATTGATATATTCATATATATATATTGATATATATGTATATCCATATAAAGACAGAATATAAATTCCATTCCATTCCATAACTCATTTCTTCATTAATAAAACCTAATGAACCATTTCGACCTATATTTTCATATTTCATGTCTTATTTTCATTATATTTTCATTATATTCTCAATATTTCATATTTCATGGCATACAATGTCATATTTCAACGAATTCGTATTTTATGTTTTGTACCTGATGTTATGGAGCATGACAATGGAAATGATAAGTGTTGACATAACTTTTACATTGAAGAAGTATCTCACATCGTTCAAGATAATTTTCTATCGAAATTGCGATATACGCCTATGTTTGTTGACTTGACTTACATACAATTTTTATGAACAGAAGTTTTAACTTTCGATGATTATAGGCCTATATATGTATAAATATGTATATATTCATATGATATTCGTAGAGTATAGGCAAATTTGATAAAATCTCAATACATTATATATGAATGTATATAGATCCATATACATATTTGTTACTCAAAGGTTTTTATGGAGTTGATTGATTTCTTTCTGAATGATCTGAGATCCCCATTTCCAATACTCATCGATTTGATGATTAAGGAATGAACATTGTGTATATATATATATATATATATATATATATATATATATATATATATACATATACATATATATATATAAGAAAAATTAACATAATATATAATTAAATATATAATTATATAATATATATAAATATATAATAGATATTATATAATATGTATATAATATATAATTATAATATAATTATATATATATATATTATTATTATTATATATTTTTTTAAAATTCATTTTTTTTCTGGATCTTGATGAAAAAATTTTGTTTTCAATTCTACTCTTAAATCGTGTTTTCAAATTCACAGTGAGAGAGAACAATGAGTCAGTTATATGATCTGAGGCTCCGTCACTTTCAACCCATAAGAACCATCTTCCACTATTTCGAGCCATCTTCTAACACCGACATTTCATCTACGTTCCTATACGCTGAGAGTGAAACACATTCGATATGTATTCTCTGTAAGTCCAAGGTATATATGAAGTGAGTAACGCACATAAGAGTGGGTCGGCTCACAGGTTTGTTCGGTCTGAGTGGCAAGCTCATTTTAAGTGGCTTTTGCACCCGTCGAACGTCACAAGTTATAAGGTTGGTTGGTTGGCCACCTTGTTTTGTGTTTGAAGCTCTTTGAAGTAGCCAAATAGAGATTTCCCAGCTCACAATAGAAAGTACTTTGAGAAACCATGTATATATACAACATCCTCAAACCTGGATATATACCTTATATAATGGCACGTGAACATAATCCCGTGCTTTATGAATTCTTGAGTACCGGGTTTTATTATGTCTCTTGGAATCTTTTCAAATACAATTTCACGAGAATTCTTATTATTTGAGTTGTTTTTCGAAAATTGTCTCCTTTTGAATCTGTTGGATTTTTTTTCTGTCCATCAATATTGTCGAGTATTTCTTCGATTTTGTTCATAATATCTATTATATGGTATTTTATAATCGTCTTGCTCTTTGGAAATTCGTGATTCAAATGGTGAAGAATAAGTTGAAGTTGAAAACAGCCTATCAGAATCTAGTAGGCTTACCGAAGACAGTTCGGACCATATTTTCAGGAAGTTATTAGAATCTATCAACAAAATTGACAAGACACCCGAAAAAAATCTCTCAAAATTTTTGTGTTTCCTTACGAGAATATTATGAGACATTCCACTCTTCAATCACTATATTGGTAATATCATCTAAATTCATCATGAATGACTCTAGTATTGGGCTCACCGAATTGTATATATATATATA
>OZ023330.1:38834169-38836669 GCA_964007535.1 Brachyptera risi | reverse complement strand
TGAGTTCGATGAATGAATCAAAATATCAACCCGAAAAAAAAAATCATTTCTGACCTCATGAGAAAAGAAAAAAAGTGAGTAGAGCCCACTGGTACAACAAAAAATAGCAAAAATAAGTTCATCCTCGAAATTTTAGTTTTGCGGTTGCTTGTATGTGAACCCAAAACACGTTTCACACAAAAGACGCCATATGACTACATTTTCACCCCTTGAAACCATGCAATGTGTACAACTACATCAACCCTTATAGTTATATATTCCCTAACTACCCCCCTACTTATTATTGCGATATTCTTCCCGCCAAGTGAACCGGAAGTGAACACATGTGCTGCCCCCTATACGGCACAGCTAATCAACTAATCCTACATGTATGATATTAAGTATTTTGCTCTTGCTACTAATATAGCCAGCACTGATCGTACCCTTCACTTATGTCGAGGAAATAGCTCAGTAACACCAACATAACAATGTGAGGGGTTCACATACGTGAGAACAGAGGAACAATTTGTATTGTGTTAACTCACGCTCATTGACACATAGCAAATTGGTTTATCAGGTTTGGAAAATAATCAATTGCAATGTATAACGATCACGCTTTTCTGAAATCCAAATTCGACTTGTGTCGACATATTGAATAATATTATTTTTGTTGACGTTCATTATTGGGACATTCGATTTCATGTCATCAGAATAATATGGAGGGAGATTCAAATAATACTCGCATCATATCTACAGATTAGATCTAATATTTTCGATCACAAATGACAACAAAAAAACAACCTTCATCATTGTTTGAAAGTTTCGAATATCAATATTTTTTGTAACATGAATAAGGTCAGTATATAGATGGAGTGATTGAAGTTTCCAAATTTGATCCATTCCATCAAAATGAAATATACATCATTTCAAAAAAATTCATATAACCGTGGATAGACTAATTTTAAATATCATATATGTTATTTACATATAATAATCACCCTTCAAAATTCAAAATTCTACTTCGGATATCAAGTTCGCAAATGCCAAGTAGAATATTCGACATAATTTGAAATATATCGTAAGATATTTTGAAACAATATCTCCCTCAGAATTTCACGTCCATACAGCTAAGTTACTGCACCTCATATTCATCCTGATCCCTTCAAGTCTCTAAAACTTCCCCCATGCTCACTCTTCATAAATCTACACATCTTTTTATGCATAGCTTGATGTTTACCCTCAATTCACTTCTGAGTTCTGAATGCATATAGACTTACGCATACAATAGTTTGCATATACCATCTAAATATTAGCACACATTGTTCACATCTCAACATCATAATGGATACTCACTGAAATACAGCAAACACTTCTCAATGGTAAAACTTGGCTCCAGTATTTCATTAGCTTACCTACTTGATTAATAACTAGATTTGTTGATTTTAGATCTACTCAAATTAAGGAAATATAAAAACTACGCCATAAAACTGACGTATATATATATATATATATATATATATATATATATATATATATATATATATATATATATATATATATATATAAAAAAAATATATATATATATATATATATATATATATATATATATATATATATATATATATATATGTGAATATATATGAATATATGATTAACCATATATATATATATATATATATATATATATATATATATATATATATATATATATATATATATATATATATATATGTATATATATATATATATAAATATATATATATACATATATATATATATATATATATATATATATATATATATATATATTTTTATATATTATTAAATATATATATATATATATATATATATACACATATGAATTGTACAATATATTTTGTATATTATATTGTATAATTCTATGGTACATTGTAGAATGAGTGAGATATTTATATGACTTGTAGAAGAAATGCAAACACATTGGTTTTGAAACTATACTTACCCGATTTTAGGTTTATAGGCGTAGGTGATTGATTTATGGGATGAGATGATGAGATGAAATGTTCATTTTATCAGGTGTTTCTAGATAGTGGGAAGAGTCCGCGGCCCGTCATTAAGGAACCATCTCAGTATTGAACCGAACGACAAAGAGTAAACAACGTAAACAACTGTCAATATGGTCGATCATAGCGGGAATCGATCTTCCGGATTCCGGAATGACGGTTCAGTGTGCTAGCCACTCTACCGCTCATCTCAGTATACTTTTCTGTCACCATGATCAACGAGCTTGTATAAGCTTCTGTTAAGTGACGTCACTAATTGTTGAAAGAGACAGACAACAATGTCCACCAGTTGGAATTGACCAATCAGAATGTTCGGTAGTCCACCATTTCGCTGTATTGCTATTGTTTGTCATTTGTTACTCGACATAAGCCTATACCATCAACAAACTTCATGATGTATTAGCTATTCATATATTTATTCCGCTTCCAAACATGATACGGTAAATCATCACATTTCACAGCTCACAACAGTCAAGGTC
>OZ023330.1:38824169-38829169 GCA_964007535.1 Brachyptera risi | reverse complement strand
ATTTTTTCGAAATCCTTTGATATCTTCTTGAAATCCCTCAAAATCTTCCCGAAATCCCTTGAAATTTTCTTGAACTCCCTTGAAATCTCCTCGAAATCCCTTGAAATCTTCTCGAAATTCCTTGAAATCTTCTCGAAATCCTTTGATATCTTTTTATAATCTCTTGATATATTTTTGGAATCCCTTGATCTCCCATTGGAATCCTTTGAAATCGTCTTGAAAACCCTTGAAATCTTCTTGAAATCCCGTAAAATCTACGGGAAATTCTTTGAAATCCAAAATCAGATTTATACACAAAATTTACTAGTTGTTCACCCCTCGATCAAAACTATATTTCCATCTAGTTACAGTATGGACCCTGAATGAAATGGAATGTGCTCATCTCAAATAACTCTCCTGTCTTTCTCTCCACAGGTATCTTCTATCAACCGCGTGTTACGCAACTTAGCATCACAAAAGGAACAACAAGTGTCTGCACAGAGTGAATCCGTGTACGACAAGTTGCGTATGTTCAACGGCCAGGCGCCGAGTTGGGCATGGTATCCGGGCACGCCGCCCACACCACACCTGAGCCTACCGCCCAACCCCACGGTACTATCCGGTCAGGCCATCAGGGAAGATATACAAAAAAGAGGTCAGTATTGACGTATTTTATTTGTATTCATCTCATGGAATAAAATCCATGAGTTATAAGAAACTCTTCACAGGAATGCTTTACAGGAAGACTACTAATTAGAGAATTAGGAACATACTATCTACACATTGAATTAGGGCAATAAAAAAACAGTTAAAGAAATATAAAGAACAAAGCAATATTTTTCTTTCATATATATATTGAATTTAAACGACGCACTGTGATGATGACTAAGATTTATTGGCGTCGGATGAATGATTAATGAGATGATGGGATGATGAGATGAAGATTTGTATAGGTGATGGAAAGGATAGTGGGAAGGAAGCGGTCAAGGCCCATATTGTGGAAACCATCCCGGCATAAGCCTAGACTACAGAGGGAAACCACGAAAAACCCTCTAAAGATGGATGGGAGCGGGGATTTAGAAAGTGAAAACAATGAATCGGATGAGGAAAAACTGTACATTTGACTAATTAGATAAAAAAGTGGACATTTGGTTGGTAAAGAGGCCACTGTCTGAAGCGACAGGAATCACATTGAGCTGGACTGGGAGATCTATTGGCGTCGATGAGTGACGATTCATGGTCATTTGTTGATAGAAATGAAGATCCATGTATCAAATTGTCTTCATTGTAGTGAAAGTAATCAGAATAGTTCAAATTCTATTGATTCACCTCAATTCTATATCATCAATCAATCTGGAATCTTTTAATATATCAGTACTTGTGTATTATTTGTTTGATATACTATAAATTACTAATTCATTGATAAATCATAGATGATGGCTCACTGCCATACTCAATTGACCATTGTAGATCGTCCGCCCTCGTGATGTCACAAAATATAAAAAACCAATCAAGTGGACAGTGAAGCAGGGGAATATAGGGAAATAACCAATCAGGGAGTATAAAATTTCCCCTGCTTCGTATAAGTCACGCCCATCTTCAATGGTCAATTGTGATGCTATTTATAAGTTATATTGTGAAATATGTGAATCGTGTACCGATTTCTTCGAAAGAGGGTCAAAGGAATAAACACTAATACTACTACCACTAATGGTGAGAAGATGAGATGAAAGGTTATTCGATGAGGATTTTGGGACCGTCGAAAGGCGACAGTCATGATTCCTTATGCAGTAATCATTTCATGAACCACATATCAACCTGAGCTACAGAGAGGAATCAAGGAAGACCTTGTCAGGATACAAAACAACCATCCGAAAATTGAACCTCCTTTTCTTGAATGATCGGCTTAATGTAATACACGGTTACACACCCTCTCGGTTCCTCTTCGATCATATAGAATTATTCAGTCGGATATTTTGTCTTTATTTATTTTGTCAGATGTTTTGTTCAGGAAGATATCAACATTCGTGTGTTTATACTTTTATGAACACTTATAAAAGACTACTAGCAAGACTTTTATCTACTGCGAAAAATTGTGGTCACAGACAGCGCAGTCCTGGTGTTAAAGTTCATTAGTTTCAAATAATCAAAATGGGGTGTTAAGATCGCCCTTGTGGTGCCCCATCCGAACGATCCCATCTTTCATCCGTAGCCTCAATTGGGAAACAATGATTCTGTATCAAGTCTCGATGTTATTTTAAAAAAAAGAAGATATTTTGATAGTCAAGTTATTCGTTATTGTTATTTGTATCCTACAAAACTGGATTGTTTGGTGAATATTAATGAATACTTACCATTGGAAAGTTGATCTTTATTTTCACCAACTTGATTCACATACGTAAGTGTGATTGAACTCTACGAGGTCAATACATATGATATATAGAGTACCGCGATGTAAGAAGACAATTAATTAGGACTGTAACGATTTCACTCATTCCCCAAAACAGCAATAAATTCTGTCACAACCTAATACTATATAGCCTACATGGGCAGACGTACAGCAGAAGCTACACGAACACTTTTGCCAAATGCTATAAATTTCGAGCGAGTAACCTTTTTCTTACCATTATACGAGTATAACTTTCACAGATCGTAGTAGGCTATTTTCACTTTGAAAAGAAAAAAAAGAGGAAAACTCGCAGGCAATTTCCTATACGTTATTTTCTCGAAACAGTTTTTCCCTCCACAAAATTGGCTTGCCAAGGGAAAAAACAAAAGCGAAATACAAGGGAATGAAAAACTGACTATCGCATCTAGTTTTCTCCTCCCTCCCCTTCATTTTCATCATCGTTCTTTTTTTTCTTTCACATCTTCTTCTTCTTCCTTCTCCTTCTCTTCGATCATCCCCATCTTTACTTCTGCCTGCTCGCACACCACCCTTGCAACGTTGGAGGGAGAGAAAACGAGTGTGAGAGAGAGAGAGAGAGAGAGAGCTCTACCCCAACTGCATACCCTTATCAGCCCCCAACTCTTTGTCTATAACAACAAGTAACAACAATTCAACAAACTGACTGGCTACCATATCGGACCGTTAATTAGAATGAGCGAAGTGAAAATGCTCTCCAATTGAGAATGCATTGTATTTGTATTAATCTTCATATCATATGTTATTTGTTTTTATACACTCATCGCAATCACGCGTCGAGCCTTGATTAAAATAGTCATTAAATACTCCAACTACCTTATTATTTCCAATGTTATGAAATACGTCCGAATTTGAATTGTACTTATAATTCACTATTTTAACCCACAGTTAAGCCTTTCTTGAAGGGCTTTGTGGATGTTTTTTTGGTGTGATTGTGTTTTTCTTTCTGTATCAGTGTATGTGACCAATATAAAAGAAACAAAAAATAATAATTAGTCAAGAGAATAACAAAGATAACCTGAGGAGATGATGAGTTGAAAGTGAATCAAGTTGGAACAAACTTGTGATAAATTACGTCTTGGACGAGTTTTTTGGTCAGAATTGGTTGAATATTTACGCCATTTTCTGATGATTTTTCGAATCATGTGAACCAATCGCATACGAGAATTCACTTCAAACGATACCAATGTGACGCGAATGAATGTGAGATTGAATGTGTGTTCAAATGTGAGCAGAGAAGTGCAAGTTTGATATTATTATTATTATTATTATTATTATCATTATCATTATTTGAACTCTTGCAATTGCACATACATGCAGAATGAATGATTTCGGAAACCACCCTCAAAAACCAAGAGAAAACAAAATGAAAATAACGTTTCTCATAGAAAAAAAATTGTGGAATTTGAGTATATCATCATGGTCTATAAATTCGAAGGGTTCCAGTTTTATCTCTGCAACCATTCCATATATATATATATATATGGAATGGTTGAAGAGATAGAACTGGAACCTTTCAAAAATTATAGACTATGATGATATACTCAAATTCCACAATTTTTTTTTCTATAAAAACGTTATTTTCATTTTTTTCTCTTGGTTTTATGGTTGTATATATATATATATATATATATATATATATATATATATATATATATATATATATATATATATATATATATGTGTATATATATATATATATATATATATATATATATATATATATATATATATATATATAAATATATATATATTTATATATATATATATATATATATATATATATATATATATATATATATATATATATATATATATATATATATATATATATATATATTCATGCAAATGGAATTTTCGTCGTATTATATGATCTCTTTAGGAGAATTATATATACACCAATATACAGTTGCGAGTACTCTGTTACAGAAAACAATTGATTCCATAATACAGTTCTAGTTTCTCGCTGGCTATTATATAAGTTTCGAAACTTATCTACGCTTCAATCTCACTTCACAGAGAGTCTCGAGAATATCACATTCCAATCTCACCTTTTTCTTTCCACTACCCACCCTTGCCATCACTACCAACCCTTACATGCCACCCACTGAACGTCTTTTGTCTGTCAAGAACATTCCTTACTCTCTTTTGTCTCATTCTCTTTTCTAATTTCTTCTTGTTTTTCCGAGATAGCTATTTTTCTGTTCATGTATTGCTCATTTCTAACAAATGCAACTTCCTTCTGTACAAAATTGAATCAAATGAGATTTTCGTAACATGGCTGTGATAGGCTTCATGGTTGAAATGGTTTCGAGGCTCAGGGGTTAATTGGTATCTTCGAAATAACTGGGACGCAAAAAATCTCTTCCTTGTCTCACCGTATCCATCTTTATAGAAAACATGAAATCATTTTTTTAAATTTGATTAGAATAGTGTATTTTCAATTTCATTTTCATCCCGATCGACTGTGACAAGATTCTATTTTACACACATTGGACGTGGATCGCAATGTCGAACGGAAGAAAAATCATTGACTGAAAAATGGAGATGAAACATTTCACAACTTAGGTTACTAAAGTACTAAGTTTTACGAAGC
>OZ023330.1:38816669-38819169 GCA_964007535.1 Brachyptera risi | reverse complement strand
TTCTCTCACCACAATATTATTTTAATTTGAGCATTGATAATGAATATCATTTTTCATCTTTCTCCCGGTTTTCACGAAAGGTCACCATCAAACATAGAATGCGGTTATATATGAGTATGAAACAAATCGTAAATCCAATTTCCCAAAATGCACAACTTATCAATAAGAAGATCTGGAAATCTTTGTTTTCTATCATTTCACCCTCGGGCCACATAATCGATCGCTTACGACGTCCCTAGCGGCTAATTTCGTCTTCACGAGAGTCGGACAACGGCTTAAATCCACAAAACAACAATCTCGGCAGAAGATAAACAATGAGGACTAAAACGATTTCTATTTGAGGACGATCACAAAAATATAACATCATCGTTTAGAAGCTTATAGGACTCACTCTGTCTCTACGAAAGAAAAAGGTCGCCCATATCAGATACATGATACTAAAAATAGGTGATTTTCTAGAAAAACTTGAGAACTTCGAAAATATTCGGAGGCCACCTCCGTAGTACAGTTTATTAACGCGCCGCGTTAGGAACTGGAATCAGGTTAGGAGTGGGTTCGAGTCCCGCATTAAACATTGTTTTTTTTAAGCGTCTTTCTCACCCACCATCTCTTCATCATTTTATCATCACCTGGTCATTCGTACCCCCGTATAACCTGGCTGTTGGTGGGGTCTTTAGGTAGCATTGAAACAAAATTAATTCACACTTGCTTCAGGCATTTGAGGTGTCAATGAGTACGGTGATGAAAACAAAACGAAAATAAGTTGTGGAAAATTTACAAAATTTAGAAAAACAGAATATTTTACTTTGGTGGTACTTTACTTTCACCACAGACTATAACTGAACTAATATAACTTGAACCTGTGAGTATAACACATAATTGAATGATTATTTCAAAATTGGTTGTTTTGAGTGACAAAAATACTCTCAATTCATTTCATCACGGCCCTGGATAAAGAATTGTAATGGTTTGTTAGACTAATTCACACTTGCTTCAGACATTTGAGGTGTCAATGAGTACGGTGATGAAAACAAAACGAAAATAAGTTGTGGAAAATTTACAAAATTTGGAAAAACAGAATATTTTACTTTGGTGGTACTTTACTTTCACCACAGACCATAACTGAACTAATTGTACTTGAACCTGTGAGTATAACACATAATTGAATGAGTATTTCAAAATTGGTTGTTTTGAGTGACAAAAATACTCTCAATTCATTTCATCAAGGCCCTGGATAAAGAATTGTAATGGTTTGTTAGACTAATTATAGACTTTAATCGATTGATATCAGTCAATCAAATAACAAAGGTAACGGACAAACTAGACCAAACTTAGAACAAAATTCAAACTTCAAAAGTCTGGACTATGATATTCATTTACTGTATCTTTCTTGCCAGTGTCTCAGCCAATACTTTCTGAAAACTTATAATCAAATCTCTTGCATGATTAAAAAATCGCATCGTTGCATCCGGCAGTTATCGTTACAGACACGATGTATGCTTTTGATTGGCTGTCAAGAACATAGCACGACATGATGTAACCTCCATGTATGAATATTCTAATCAATCGTGTCTGTTTTGTTCATTTTCAGAATTCGAACGAACCCATTACCCGGACGTATTTGCGCGGGAAAGGTTGGCGGAGAAAATAGGATTGCCTGAGGCACGTATCCAGGTAAGCCAGAGGCTAACTGGTTGTGATTAGAACACAGTCGATAATGCAGAAAATTGAACTGTATTATCGACAGTATTTATCGACTCTGATCAGACCGATGAATGTTGCTCGTCACGTGAAATGGAGTATGGTCGATAACGTGACTGAGGTCGATATAGTAGTCAATCACTTGTTAGACGAGCTTTAGCGAGGATTCAATTTGACATACTGAAAAAAATTGGTGTTCGTTTTTATGTTTTTTTTTTGTTTTTTTTTTTTTTTTTTTGTTTTTTTTATGTTTTTTTGTCGGTTCTCCACAGGTCAAACGGCTACAGCTATCAACTTCAAACTTTTTTTCGTCATGGTTCCTCATCTAACTTAGATCTGTATAGTTTTGTGGCATTATCGGGTGGTAACTTTTTTTTTTTATGAATTTTAGAAATTTCAAAAATCCCCATTATAATAACCCGGAGGAAAATACTTGAAAAATCAAAATTTTTCAAGACCTCTCAAATTTCCGCCGAATATGAAGGAAACTATCAAGCACATTTTGAGAGATTTTTTGCATCAATCGGATGAGAAATAACGAAGAAAACGCATTTATAATGCATTTTCCCATCAATTTAGGCTATTACGGGAACCAATTAAATCTATAGCAACAAGTGTCAGCAATTAATTAAAAACGATTGAAATGAATGAAGAGGAAGGCCGTGACATAACTGATTCTCGTAAGGTTTTTGAACGTTTGGAGTGATCCAAGGTCTGTAGATGTAGATTGGGTTGACAAATTATTTTTCATTCTAGATTTCCATACCCCTAAGCTCGTCTAACAACGCGCATCCCGCGT
>OZ023330.1:38807587-38811469 GCA_964007535.1 Brachyptera risi | reverse complement strand
AAATTAGGAGAATTGATATCGTCATTGTAAATTGAAATTTGGTTTCAGTGCATTGATGTTCTTTAGTGAAAAAAAGGTATTTGGCGAAAACTTTACTAGGCAAACGCGGAATATGCGTTGTAAGATGAGCGAGATATCTGAATAAGGTATAATAACAGTCCTATACATTTGCTACTTTATCGACTCTGGTATTCTACACACTTTGTCCTTCATTCAATTGCTACTTTATCTTCTCTGGTATTCTACACACCTTGACGAATATAAAGAATATTTAATGCTTGGGCAAATATCGAATGTAGGAAGCAGTGAATCTTGGCTCATTTCCATATATTTGATGGATAAAAACAGTCATTTGAATTTTTTTCTTCAAAACGACTGGTTCGAATTGCTTACAAAATGGTGGTTATGTGTATCATTCATCTTTGAACACTCAGAGAAAATTTTATTTTTTTCGGAGAGATTTCATTTTTTCAAATTTTCTCATTCAGCCTAATCTTATGGGGTTTTTAAAAACTTTGACATGATATTTCTCAAAATCTATCAGACCCATTCATTCCAAAAACTATACAGTTCTAAGTTGTAAAAGTTGGCCTGTACAAAAAAAATTCATGTTGATCAGTCAAACCTTGCGACCTGTGCAGTGCCCACAAACAAACAAACAAACAAAAAAAACACACAGACAAAGCCCTATAAGAGTGGGATGGAGACTTCGCTACGCTCATCTAATAATTCCTTCGTGAATATACATAGGCCTATAGTTTCCGATACAACTTTCAATCGTCGAATGAAACGTATGAATTTCATTCCTAATGTGTTGTGACTCGTTTGTTTGCAGGTATGGTTTAGTAATCGACGCGCAAAATGGCGTCGTGAAGAGAAACTGCGCAACCAGCGGCGCGCCGTTGAGCAGGTTGGTGTAAGTCCGGCGCCCACCGCCCCCTCAAGTCGACTACCAATCAATTCCGGATTCAATCCATCCATGTATTCGTCGATACCACAGCCGATACCGACAATGGCCGACACCTATAGGTGAGTAAAACAAATTCTACATGTTTATTTATATTTATTTCATTCATTTATTCATTTCTATGAGTAGTTTAAACATGTGGTAGGTTGATGATATAATTTTTTTTTTCATATATAATTCATATTTTTATTTTTATTCCATAATTATGCTGACCTATCCAATATTACTTGTGATGCAATTGAGACCAATAAATAATGACTAATTAATATGTACAATATAAAATTAGGACTGGATGAAAATTATTCAACATATTGAATAATGGAACAGAATAATGAAATACGAATGGAATAAAAATAGTGAATATTCTCTCATTATAATTACCAATCTTCAATCCTTCTCTTTTATCTTTCTCTTAACTTTTTCAATTTTATCTCTTCTCCGTTTTCATAAAATATTGTTCCATCCAAATCATTCCACTACTTTCCGGTTCTGTTTGAAAAGACAAACTTGCCCATGTCCCTCTTTACAATTTCACCTTGTAGGCCTACTCTTTCACCTTGTAATTTGGTATTCCAATTCAGGTCCGTATTTCGAAAGCAATAGAGAAATACATTTCATGATGAGAAAGTATGATGGAAGTGATCGTCTTCAAAATACGAAAATAACTACGTAGTCAGGCTTTAAATTATCGGTTCATGAAATCATGTACGGCCCACTATGGTATGGTTCATGATATGGATGAGCATGTGATAATACAGGAATTTCACAAATAATCCAACATATTTGCTGAACGTGAAGCACGATTTTTAATTGATAGAATTCAAATCGATTGATTTTTTTTTGGAACCGTCAATATGTAGATAAAACTTATCTCCATTGAAGATTTTCAAAATAAGTTGACCAGATTTTTGGCAGATGGCATGGATTATTGGCGACTGATTCATTCGTCATCCATTGAATTCCAAAAATATCAAATTATCAAATATTGAAATTTGTTAATTTCACAAATAATAGTTCATCGCTGATTATCAGACATTAATTAACATCATTTCTTCCATACCTTATCAAAAATAATTGCAAGTTTGAATCATTGATGCATGATATTTGAGATGTTTTTTCTTTCCATTTTGTCACCTTCCACTTATGGGCTCCAAAATGGATTACTTTTCTCTATTGATCCACATTACGATGATTCAATGTGTATTATCGAATGACATTGTTTGAAAAATCAACAGAAATAATACGCTGTCTTCTAAACTGTATTATTCGGTGGTGGAACGAAACAAGACACGGCTACATTGACGTCACACTCGCTTTGTGTCACTGTGTTTGTACATTTTGTTGACATGTTCCTTCCAATTTGTCCCATCAAAGCATCTTTGAGTTAGCCTATCATGACAAGAGAGTATGTCCTATGTTATCTCGGTAATGCATTAGCATTAACTTCACGTATCTGTGGGCACTGAGCCCCCCCCCCCCCCTTCCTCCCCTCTTCCTCCGACCTCCGCGACCTCCTCACCTATCATGCACGTCATCGGGAGATCAGACGGATTAACTTTCCCCCCTCACTTCCACCCGCACATCTCACTCACCACCCCTTCTAGTGGAGAAAGAGAAGACAGAAAATGCATGTACAGCCATTTGGAATTTTCTTTGACCCTTAACACCCGTGACCCATTTATTGAAAACTCAAACTGCTGTTATTTATATGTATGTATGTATATATATATATATATATATATATATATATATATATATATATATATATATATATATATATACATATATAAATATATATACATATACATATATATATATATATATATATATATATATATATATATATATATATATATATATATATATATATATATATATATATATATATATATATATATATATTTATATATATAAATAAATATATATATATATATATATATATATATATATATATATATATATATATATATATATATATATATATATATATATATATATATATATATATATATATATATATATATATATATATATATATATATATATATATATATATATATATATATTTATATATATATATATATATATATATATATATATATATATATATATATATATATATATATATCTATCTATATATATATATATATATATATATATATATATATATATATATATATATATATATATATATATATATATGAATGCATATGTTCATGGGACAATCAGATTCGATGAATATATTGACGTTCAATAGGTATATTTTACGTTCATTCGATGATAGACGAGCAGTCGAGCCTTTCCAATCATACATGAAACCAATATCAAATGCATTCAATAAATAAGTGAAAAATATACTACACAATTATGCTACTAGATATTATTCCATATCGAACGAATGAATGATATTTGTTCACATTTGGGTCAGGCCTATAAGGTCCATACAATGATACGAAAAGGAATTTGTGTGAACAAAAGTGTTCGCAAGAAGTTCGTATATGAACTGAATACAGAACCGAAAATACAGAACTATGAATGAATCATGTTCTTTCGTGCCATCCACAGTTCACGTGGTAAATTAAGCTTATATTTGGTAGTAAGAGAGCGTAGAGATTTGAGGGTTGAGATTTGAGAATTGATTTTCAAGAAAATTTAAATTCAAAAAACAATCGAACAAAAAATGCGATGCTTCTCAAACCGTGAGCCATGACTATTTTGTGAAGACTTCTACTCATTTCCAAAATGAATCGATTTCCCCCATGCGTTTTTATATGAAAGCTCATGCAAAATTATCACTATAATATATCGAGTTTGTTGATAGCCCTTCGCTCTGATTCGTTATCAAAATTGTGATAATAATAGCATATTCTTTTATTTTATTTCCAGCTCTATGTCCACGTCGTTAAGCAGTATGA
>OZ023330.1:38742587-38802587 GCA_964007535.1 Brachyptera risi | reverse complement strand
GATGGTCAAAACCGAATTGTTGAGGTTTAGTTATAAAATTAATTCAAACGCACATCGAACTTGGGTAGATCATTTCGAAGAGAAACATTCTAAGCTAAGATGCGGGCTCTTAAAACCGAATGTTGTTGTGGTCTAATACAGGTGAACTTCAAGAATGTGACTTCGTATGAGTCATTTCATAATAATTGGCGATGGTGATCATTCTTTGCCTTATTATTATTCAATTATTATTGTATGGAGGGATGATCAGGCACATTTACGAAAACTTTTTTTTTTCAATAACATCGAAACTTGATACAAAATCATTGTTCCACAATCAAGGCTATGGATGAAAGATAGGATCGTTTGGACGGGGCACCACAAGGGCGATCTTACCTCCCCATTTTGATTAATCAAAACGAACGAACTTCAACAGCAGGATTGCGCTGTCTGTGACCATAATTTTCCGCCGTAGATCCACGCCCAACGCTTACTCCGGTTTCTAAAACGGTGGTTCGGCTAACTGAGCTACTGAGGGCAACTTCATAATGATCACATTGCGAATCACTTTCGTTTTTTTATTTTATTCATATTGAATTCAACGACGCTCTGTACTGATGATTACGATCTATTGGCGTCGGTGAATGATATGTATGGAATGATGGGATGATGAAATGAGAAATTATTTCATTAGGTGTTTTGGATGGTGAGAAGGAGTCTGTCTTGGCCTGTTGTTGAGAAACCATCGCAGTATCAACCTGAACGACAGAGGGAAACCACGAAAAACCCATATCAGGATCGTCGACCATAGAGGAAAATTATCATGTCATTGAAAATATGTTAGCGTCTACCATAGGAGAATATTCAAGTTTTCATATGAATACTCTACAAAATTTCATTATTCATTACAATAGCAAACGTTTTTCGAATCGAAAAGTCAATAATTTTGTATTTTTTTTGTATTTTGTTAATTTGTATTCTGGTCTCCCCAGTCATGGTTCAGTGTATTAACCACTCGGTCACTTGTCTCATTACCACTTTCGTTTATTAAATAGAATGCATTCGCTACACAAACCCAATCCGTTAAAGAACAGATTTTTATCTATGGTCTCCTCAAAAAATGTATTTCAACAGATAACAAAGCTTCCAGTCCGGCCTATGGGCTTGTATACGATACGAGCACATTCCACTTGAGGCACGTATTACACGCTGAAGTTTTGTTGAAAAAATTGGTGGAAGGACCGTTCACGGCACTTCCACCAAATTGTACGGTTCCTAATGTATATATATATATATATATATATATATATATATATATATATATATATATATATATATATATATATATATATATATATTGGCTTTTAACGACGCACTGTAATTATTACTAAGATCTATTGGCGTCGAATGAATTATTAATGAGATGATGGGATGATAAGATGAAGTTTTTTATGGGTAGTGGGAAGGATAGTGGGAAGGAAGCGGTCGTGGCCTATATTGTGGGAACCATCCCGGCATTAGTCTAGACTACAGAGGTAAACCACGAAAAAACCCTGTAAAGATGGACGGTGGCGGGGATCGAACCGGGTCCGAATTGTCCCTCCACCTCCCGGATCACACGAAGCAAGTGAGCTAACCACTCAGCTACTGTGCCGGTTCCTAATGTAACATAATTATATTCCCCTTTGATGTTGATGTTGCTCGAAAACCCCACCAACAGCAAGGTCATAATGGGGTACGAATGAGTGGGTGATGGTGAAACGATGAAGTCGTGTTGGGTGAGAGGACGCGTTTTACAACTCATGCCTCTTGCGGGACTCAAACCCACGCCCAATGATGACTTCAGTTTCTATCATATCGCGCGTTAGTTGACTATAAGCCACGGACACGTCTAAATTCACGTCTTTCTATACGTATTCTCCCATCTATATTCATGGTTCTATCATTTTTGAAATTCATTTTCTGTTAGTTATTCAGTTCATTTTACAGACTGAAATCTGAATGACGGAATAGAGTAATTATGTCTTTCACTCGTGTCAATTATGATAGAGGCCACGCAATTTGTTTACAATTCGCAATCACGACCATATGGAGAGTGGGTCCAAGGATAATAGATTACAATAACCTATGAATCATATTGTTGGTGGATGGCTAAATTGAAATGAACAACGCGGGAATATAAAAGCTGAATAGGACATGTAATCTTATATACACCGTGGCCAATGCAAATGAGTAGTTCTGATTGAAAAGCATCATGTCATTAGAAATATATCAGGTTCAGTTGGCGTCTACTATGAAAGAATATTCAAGTCCTCATTTGAATACTTCATAACATTTTGTTATTTATAAATTACATTAGCGAACGTTTTTCAAATCGAAAAGCCAATCATTTTGTACTTTTTTCATTTATATAAGGTTTCCTCACGCATTGTGATGACAAATTAGATCCACTGGGGCCCAGATTCACATCCGGCTCAGAGTTACGACAATTTCTAGAGATAATACCATATTTTATTCATTATTTTAATTTTTGATCCTAATTTTTTATTGAATCCATTATTATTTTCAATCTATTATTATTATCTTTGAGAAAGTATCAAAGTTGATCGGTAATATCTTTGTAGCAACTTTGATCGGGTTCAGAGTTGATCCCGAATGGGGAATTCTGCCCCTGAGATGAATGATTGATAATCAGGGTTACTCAGTTATGGGAAGGAAGCGTTCATAGCCGCTTCCTTCCCAACTATTTTGGCAATCTCAGAATTTGTCTATTGGCTATCGAGAGAAACCACGAGAAAAAAATTGTAAAATTTGACGGTGGCTGAGATTGAACCGAGGTTCGATCTACCAGCAACCCACGAAGCGAACACCGAGACACGTGGCCGAGTGGTAACACACTGAACCGTCATTCGGGAGACCGGGGTTCGATTCCCGCCATGGTCGACCATCCTGACAGAGGTTTTTCGTGGTTTCCCTCTGTCTTTCAGGTTGATACTGGGATGGATCCTTAACAACAGAAGTCAATATTTCTTTCTCTTTCATTTATATTAGGTTTCCTTGAGCACTGTGATGACAAATTAGATTCACTGATGGCGTCAGGTGAATGAAAAACGATCAGGGTTACTTAGTTATGGTAAGGAAGCGTTCGTGGCCGCTTCCTTTCCCACTGTCCTGGCAATCTCAAAATTTGTCTGTCGGCTATCGGAAAGTAGGTGTGATGGTGAGAAGGAATCGATAGAGGCTACCGACTCCTTCTCACCATCCAAAAACTCGTCATAAAAAAACCTATCATCTCATCATCCCATCATCTCATTCATCATCCACCGACGCCAATATATCGTAGCCATCAGTATGGTGCGTCGTTAAAACCCAATATGAATGAAAAAGTAAAAAAAAACGAAGTAAACGTGTTAATATACTGTACCACTCGTGCCGATAGGCACTATTCTATTCAAAACTATCCGACATTTAACTGAATCCATTTTGTTTTGTTTGACAGGTGTGATTTCCGCTGGTGTCTCCGTGCCGGTCCAGATACCGAGTCAAAATCCCGACCACCTCACCGCCAACTATTGGCCCCGGATTCAGTGATCGCAACTGTTCGGGTTTCCTGCGACCCGTTTACTCGCGGCGCAGGACAATCCGGTCGCCACAGCAATGACCGTGGCGCTACAGCACAACGGGTGCGCGACGCCGTTGGACGCTCACTCCTTACACATGGTGCGATGAGAGAAGACGATGCTGACGATGCTGACGACGCTGATCAGTCGGACGGATGTGGTGAACTTGATTTCAAACTGGACGAAGGAAAAATTTCGAAATATACGAAAGTTGGAATTTTATCGTCAACATAAACAGAAATGTCATGAAGGTGATGACGTTGAGGACGCCGCTTGCTTGATCCATTAAACGGATATGATAAAAATAACAATATCTAAACAGAAAAAATGTGACTATCAACAAGATTCGGAAGTTGTCTATTAGATGATAAACACGAATATTACCGGAATATTTGAATAGGTTCAATACTTCGATGATCATGTTTTTTTTTTTCAGGATGATGTTTATTTTTAGTACCGCGAATACATCTTTTCAAAGCTTTACATATTCAAAGTTATACAGATTCATCTTTAATGTACGAAGTTTTTGTAATTTATCTGTTTGGGGACTCATTTTATTTTCGGATGCAAATATAGTCCTAAAAACGAAACTAGAAATTGACTTGTATCAAATCTGTTTCCAAATTTTTGATAATTTTCAAAGGAAAAACTCTGTCATCGGTATTTTTGAAATTGTTATTCGTCCAGAACCAAATTATTTCACTTATGAATACAACGTGACTAATCCATGGGGAAGATTCCTGATACACCATATTTCAATCAGTATTTAATCGAGTCTAATATCATGTACAATTAAATATGCTATCATATATGAATATTGAGAGAAATATGCTTACGCTGATGAGTCTACTAACTCACTTTCCAGGAAAAAAATGAGATAGGTCTACACGAAGATTGATATTGAATCAGATGAAGAAGTGTAGTGATATCAATTGAAAATCAATTTCAGGAAAACCTTACCAGATTGTTCGTTCGACCGTGAATTTGAATTTTCTTGTTATGAGCAACATATTGGTTCGATACTATCACTATAATCTGGGTAGAATTCAAGGAATATCTTATTGCGTTTCTGGATGACATTTTCTGGATCTTATTCAAATTCGATATGTATCTCCAACAATGGTTTACATTTATGTTCTACATTTTTTTTTTAACAACCGATACAAAAATCGTTTCACCTATATGTTCTCAAACATCTTCCATACTACTTCAAAATAATATGTTGAAATATCAGAACCGCAACTCATATTTTGACTTGAATTGATCTGAGAGATTGAGAAACGACGTATCAAGCAATTCCGTTCTTCTTTTATCATACCAACGAAATACGAATGTTGACCATTAAAACAACGTTTAAAATACGAATACGAACGTTGAAAAGACACCGCTCCAGCGCTAGCGATCTGTCAACAAATGTTCAACAATAATTGACTATCGAACCCAAATGGATGGATGAATATTCGGGTTTTACGGCGCGTCAACGACGAGGTTATATAGCGCACTATTGAACCTATTTGTCACCCCATGAAACAATTGTTTTGGACAATATTGAAAAGATTTTGAAAAATATTGTTCATATATAACGTATTGATATTAAATAATAGAATGGATAACTGGATCAAAGTATTACATCTGGTTTGAAAACTATACTTTATAAATTAACGTGAAAATTTCAGGTATAATTATACTATAATAATATTATATTCATCGAAACCAAAATGAATTTTTTTAATATTATAAAAGTGGTTTGTACCTATAAATTAAACCCGGATAACAGGGTAATCGTTTGGGACTCAAACCCAAGTTCTAATAATTATGATGATTAATTCATGATTTTATGAATAACTCGAAAAAATGTGCCAAAACTCAATATAACATTGAATTGTAACGGTACAAAATAAAACGATTGTAATTTGTTTTTAAATGTGCAGTATTACATATTGTAAGTATGTTTGGATGTGGTGTATGTGTTGCAGTGGAAAATATCAACATAAATCAATGTTTGTGTTGATTAATATTTTTGAAAACGATTTCATCCAGGAAATCTATCATTTGTGATGACACACATTATATTTGCATTGTACAGTGCGAATTCAAAAGAAGCACACTCAGTAACTGGACGTGTAGAATGATGCAAATTTTGATATGCGTTTGAACAAGCTAAGACAAGTTGTATTTCTGTTTGTGGTCTCATTCAAGAACACGATGGAAACAGTATTATATTCATTGATGGTTTTATTCTCACGAAAAAGTAATTTTTAAAATGAAGTAAATCATGTAGCATTTGTTGACTGAATGGTGAATTCTTGTGGAAAATGAAAATTGCAGCTTCAATTGGATTATGCATGATAAACAATGAATGTTCAATTTAGATAGTATCCTCGAAAAAAGTATGATACTTTTGTACATATTAAAATATATTGAGTGACGATGATTTTACTTATAGGGTTAGGCCCTATACTATATTTTTGTTCAAATGAGTAATGTATTATTGATGGAAAAGTCGATGGAACAATCTATAAATCGATCGGGTTCTTCTGTCAAAATGTGGATTATAATTTTGTTGAGTTACGACATTTCAACTTTTATTAAAATTTGAAAAAAATGAATAAAAAAATATATGTTGTGACAAATAATGAATGAATTGCTGTGATTATGTATAATGATATTATATATTACAAATTTGTATAGTCGTTCTAGTTTGTAGTTTTCATGTGGAATCAATAAAAATATTCCAAAAGTTCGTCAAAAAATACTTTTCATCAATCTACTATAATCGGAGTTGGCGAGTAAGCCTATAATTGGAAGCAGCAACAATGGCCCATTGTAGATCGTCCGCCCTCGTGATGTCACAAAATATAAAAACCAATCAAGTGGACAGTGAAGCAGCTAGGGGAAATAGGGAAATAACCAATCAAGGTATCTAAAATTTCCCCTGCTTCGTATAAGTCACGCCCATCTACATTGGTCATGTACACTTGCGGTGACATAAAATGATTGATCAAATCAAGGCACTTAAAAATGTATCACGAAGAAAATTTATTCACATAATACGCACTGACCGAGACGCGTGGCCGAGTGGTAACACACTAAACCGTCATTCGGGAGACCGGGGTTCGATTCCCGCCATGGTCGACCATCCTGACAGGGTTTTTTCGTGGTTTCCCTCTGTCGTTTAGGTTGATACTGGGATGGTTCCTTAAAAACAGGCCACGACCGACTTCTTTCCACCATCCAAAACACCTAATAAAATAACCTTTCATCTCATCATCCCATCATCTCATTCATCATCCACCGACGCCAATAGATCGTAGCCATCAGTATAGTGCGTCGTTAAAACCCAATATATATATAAAAAAAATTGAAAAATACGCACTGAAACAACACAGTGTACAGACGCATTTGACGTACGGTGGGTGAAGCAAATTACTAGTAAATTGTGCGTGAATTTCATTGAAATTTCGGAAAATCCATTTTATGTGACGGCAAGTGTATATAGTTACCGTTTAGCTATTCATCAGAACCGAGGTCATTTCTTCTCTTTCTTTTTCTTGTCCTTGATAGTCCTTGCCTCTTGATAGCACTTTCGTCGACTTCAATTGTCGACAATCATTCATTCCAGATTGCCATGGTGTCATCGATGGCTTTTTTGGGGGGGTGGGTCTATCTACAATCGTTCTTGCCAAAATGAAAGTCAAAACAATAAGATTTTAGAACTATATTTAGATTCTAGCGATTCTGATAGAATCGAGGTCGAAAGCAGAGCGTAAATATAGTCCGACTATAGGCACAATAGCTATATATTCTTATTTCTGAACGACTGATTTTTTTTCATTTTTTTTTCAATTATGATTTTTTCAGCTTCTAGCTAGGTTGATTGAGTATTTGACTGTAGGATTTTCCTCCAAGCGTATTGAATTGAAAATGTGAGGAAAAATCGTTGTAAAATCAATCAGAAAGTGAATATAACAGGAACATGATCACTTGAATTTCAACTGTCAAATTTTACATTCAGTAAAATTACTAAAACGAGGCAATATTTTGTCGCCTACGAATTCAGTAGACTTGAAAACCATTCTTCGAAGTATCGCATTGAATTGAAAGTAATTCGGTTTATTACCTAAACTTGCACTAGGTCTACAGATGTTGATTCATTCATGACAAATGATACGGAAGCTCGAATCAAACACAGGAAACGAGGACACTCGAGTTTAGGTGACCTGACACCAGGTAATGGTCAGGTCTGTGGAATGACTGCAGATTCTGGTACAATTCGCATTATACTCTTGTGAGTGACGATAGTATAAAGTTTGTCGATTATAATTATACTAGAAATAATGAGCTACAGGGCCGAACATCAGAAGCGAATCAAAATGAGAAACTGATGATGCTTGATAGAAAAAACAACAGCATTAATTAAAATCATCGATTCAATTAATATTGCATCATATAAACTAGTATATGTATATATAGGCCTACAAATGAAGAAAAAACCATTATTTTTAATAATTGATTTAATTGATAGTGAATATAACATCCAGTATAAAGGCATTCATATAAAAAAATAACAACAAAAGCATAACAATATTGGAGATGGATGATGATACAAGCTACGTGATGATAGAAAAAATATGATTAAAAAAAAACATCAATTCCAATTATTGTTTCAAATAGTATTAAATATGAATCCAGTATTTAACTTAGGCCCAGTATTACCACGACCAGTTAGTATTTATCTGAGAGTTGGTGAAAACAAATGGCATGGGTAACCATGGTGATAACAAGTTTGAACTGTCAGATAAAGGCCAACTGGACTTGGTAATACCGGGCCTTAGACATACATGTTGAAAAATAAAAACAAACGCATAACAATATTGGAAATAGATGACGATACAAGTTACATGATGGTAATAAAAAAATATTCAAGGTACATAAAATGAGCATACCAGGTAATACGATGGGGATAAAACACATGAAACATTATAAACAATTGACCACTAGTGATAGGCGTGGCTTATTGGCACGCCACCTTGATCTATAATTCATGTGGGCATTCAGAGATACTCTGATGGGCAATGTCGATTTTCCCACATAACAAACAGCCCATTTGATTGGATGTTTCGTTTTGTGACGTTTGTGAGCGGGTCAATCACTAGTCGTCAATTGTTTTCAACAGGCACATATCTTTACCTAGGTCTACTACTCGAACGTATTTCCTGTCACAGAGCTGAAAGATTCAAGAATTGTTCGCTAGGACCTCGGATTATAGCTATATGAATACGTAACTCGTGCTTAGTCCTGATGCAGTCTCTCTCAAGGACCCCTATTCCTGAGATAAATGAGATGTGAGAAAACGATTATCTCACATCTCATTTATCTCAGGAATAGGGGTCCAGAGCTGAGAAACATGATAGGAATCTGTTGGATCTCTCAGTTTGAGGTAGAAACACAAGAAGGTCAACACAGACAGAAGGTCAATGAACATATTGTGAATCGGATTATTGTGATCCTTGATGTTTATTTGAATGAGGTCCCGTTTTACGAATAATGAATTTGTCGATTAAGCGATGATTAATGGATTAGCTTGTTATTACCCTTGGTTACCAATGGCATTTTTGTACCTTAATTAATAAATGAGCTTAATCAACACATTTGTATTATTGGTAATATGGGGTTTGAGTAGTGTACTGTTTTTTTTCAGTTTGTAGGAAATATCTTCCATATAGCATACTTCAATGCAGACATTAAATGTAGACCTAAATGTAGACAGAACAAATGCTGCGCGGAAAAATTACGTGCTTACTTGAATTCACCTTTCTGTTTTCACGCATGCAAAGATTATGTAGTAGAAGGAAGTACCAGCTGTACTCAAAGTCGACTGTCTCAAATAATCAACTGTACTAAAAACAACCGACATAAACTTTTACTTCTTGAGCAATCTGTACAGAAGCTCAAGTGGAAAATTTGGTTCATTCCCTTTGGAAATTTAATTCGATACCAACCTTACCCAACCAACTTTAACCATTACCATAGCCTATACAACATTTAATGGGTGGTAACAATTTGTGAAGGGCCCATCAATTTCACTTCTTTAGAGGTGCTCAAGAAATATAAGTTCAGGTAGGTTGTTTTTTTAGTAAAGTGGACTATTCTATGTACATGTCGAATAATTCCATTTTTTGCGTGTGTCTACCATTTCTTTTTGAGTATCAACTTATGGTGTATCATTATGATAATCATGATTTGAATCAAGTTGTGCTCAATTTATAATTATATTGTATCGAAAATAATGATAATAGATAAAAATAATAAGAATACAAAAAATCAATTAAAAGTTGAATTACAGATTTGAAATATACGAGCGCTATTGGCATGATGTGATTTTCACAGCAGTAACAGCACATGATTGTTCTAAAGTAAACAGCTGGTTTGCACAGCTCTGGAACGATGTTGCTCATCATAGATAGCTATAATCCAAGATAAAACAAACTGAAAGAGAGCAAAGACAATCACAAATATAACATTTTGTATTCGAGTAATGAATTATACATCTATGTCCGTATGTTTAGATTTCAGTGTAAAAATAGGTGAATCTAAAACCGACTAATTTATTTACCAATTCACAATTTTATACTGGATTTTTTAAAATCCAGTCTTTAATAGATGTTTCACTCGATTTCATTGTTTGAGAGGAGATTTTCGCACGACAATACGTTGGCGAAGATGGAAAATATAAAAAAACAAATGAATTGGATAAATGTTGGAGAGCCTCCTCCGATATTTTATGGTTGTTTTATCGTTTTTGTATTTTTGTTATACAGCATTTTGATTATAAAACTTCATCCAATTGATTCTATATTTCTTGCAAAAATAATCTCGTGAATTTCAATGAAATAGATCGTGATTGAGTGGTACAAAGGATTTGTAACAAGCACATTTTCGAGGCAAAACTATTAAGACTACTTTTTGAAAGGTGTGTGATTTCTTCACAAGTATTGGGATACTTTCCCTCAAAATATGAATATATATATATATACTATCACAAATTCTAATGTAATGTGGATAACCACGGAATATACTAGACTTGACTAGTTACTAAGAACAACTAATCTGTTCCGAGTCCACATAGCTTCTAAAACCCTCACAGTCGAGCAAAAGTAATTAGAAAAAAAGAAATAGAAAAATAACTACACACTAGCTAGCTTTTAACATCAACAATAAGTATGGCTGCCTGGATAATTATAACTCATTGAAGATAAACACAGAATAACGACATTTCTTTTGAAATGTGAAATCTTGACTCAAGATGTCGACGAATCAAGATTACATCATGAAATAAAGAGAACTGATTACATATTGTCACTTTTCTATGACTCGGGACTTGAGACTTATACTGTACTCACGATCTAGCACGTAAGTACTCCAAGATATTACAATTGCTATCACAAAACAGCCTATTTGGTGTATTGATATTATTTATCAGTGATATATGAAATAATTGTTCTCAGATTCGATTTGTATAGTTGAATTAGCTTGCTATGAAGCTGATTTGAAATTGCTGACAGCATTTTTTTTCCACCCGGAGTACAGTGATCAACAATGAAAGCGTCTCTGCTGAAACCGGAAGACAAGTCCGCCTAACATCATCAAATAAATCTTTTTCACTGTATCTGATGAATGAAAACGGAATTTAAATGAGTTGAATCGTGTACACGGTACTTACAAAATACCCAAAACCCCTAATTGCAGAACATTACGGAAGCATGAAAATTACAATCGCTGATAAGTATTTTGAGAACTTCAAAATAGGGTCTTAAAAATGATTGGACAGTATGAATCAATATTTCAATTGGTCACAGGCGTGGACCTAATATTAAAATATCAATTATGAAAATATAGGCAAGACTACAAACTAATCTAGTCGTATGAGTTATCGTGGCCCACTTTTACAATGTATGGCATACACAACTTCATCTCGGAAAATAGTTTGAAAGTTCTAAATTATTACAGTTCCACATTTTAATGAAGGTGGAACACTGAATTCGATGATGAAACGTCATCTATACTCGATACGTGAATGAGGTGACTGAATTTCCATTCTTCCATCATTCAAATCGTTCGAACCACGGTTTGAACAAGATGGATACATTTACAAAACAGAACTCAACGCACCAATTTCAGCGTTGTTTACAACACAGAAGACACTTTTTTCTGGTATTTTAACTATTACATGGCATGAAGGATCTGGGCGAAGTAGAGTAGAATAGGGCGGAAGACAACGAGAATGAGATGAGGATGCATCAACCACAATTATTGCATTCAAAACATTCAAAATAATTCTTTATTCATTGGTGGCGCCGTTGGTGGGAACTTTGGCAATATCGAGAAAGGCCTCGTCGATTGCGACGCCTCTGGATGATCAAAGACATTGTCGTTCTGTGAAGGGACACTACCATACATTCCTCTTTGGTTCTCGAAAATCAGTGGCGTTCTGTCTGTGGTGGTAGTCGGGAGACGTCTATATTGGCGGTGTTGGCGGCGGGGATTCTGACCACGACAGGGCGGCGCGGGGAAGGGTGGTCGACCGCGTTGGTCGTACCACTGGTAAGTTGTGCCCAATGCAGCCAAGCCGAACCACACGCAGACAAGGATCATATCTGCAGGAAGAATAGGTTCCCGTTCAGAAATTTTCTCCGGAGCAAATTTGAATGATTGATTATTGTTTGCTTAACAACCCCCTCCAACAGTTGAGTTATTTGGGATCGCGAATTGATATAAATGCAGAATGGTTTACAAAAACCCACGCTCAGCTCGACTTCAGCTTCTAAAGCAACGCCTTAGTTGACTTCAATTAGGGGGCGACTCTCAGATGTGTTGTCCAATCTGAAATTCCCTCGCTTTAAGTTTGTATGATACATGTATAAATCCTCTGTGAAATTTGGAACACATTTGATCGAAGTAGGCCTAATCCTGAATGGTGACATGAATGGTTTCAGGTACAACTATACTGAATAAAAATATTCGGCTTCAGCTTGAGGGAATAAGCACGGCTCATCTAACTGTAAATAGTTCCTGAACCTAAAATATTATTAATATGTTCAAACAAATTGTATCCTCATATTGGGCACACTTCAAAGAAGAATAATGTTCACAAAATCCAGAAAAAAACGTGGTCTAGTCCCCTCAATAATAAGTGGTTGCACAGCTCGGAAACGCTGTTGCCTATCTATCAGTACGATGGCTTTAGTCCAAGTTTATCATACTCATCTAACGACAACTGTAAAGTGGAGCTTGTACTCACCTCTCATCTGGAAAGGTGGATCGATCACTGCCAGCCTGAAGTCCTTCACACTGGCTCTTCTGATTGTGTTGACCAGGATGTATTTGAGGTTGGAGCCGATGTAATGGTCTATAGGTATGACGACAGCATATGCTCCCAGGACACCGCAGCACACGATGTTTGCCAGTTGGATCTCGGAGAGCCACAATATGGGCAGTGTTAAGGTGATGGAAGCAAATACCACCCAGAAGTTGATTTCATTCTCGAACATTTCAATATCAGCTGGAAGAAAGAACAAGCAAGGAAATGGAATTAAGAGAGGACAATGATGAGCTTTCCAGCATTTTTTAATTTTTCAATTTTTTTTTTCAATCAGATATCTGTAGGCCTAAGTTGTAGGCCTATATGCTCTGTATGTCCTATTTAATATCCTGGTTAGCTAAAATTAATTTTTAGTTATCAAATGTACGGATTTATTCCACAAAAGGCAGGTTAAAGTAGTTATGTCCAAATGAATACCTCAACAGCTTCTCTCCTCGTTTACTCAGCTCGTGGTTTTACTACGCAACATGAATTTGGAAAGCAAATTCCAAAAGAAGTTATCGAGCGATTGCCTGATTTTTTTTGTACATAAGGAAAAATCGAATTATTAAAAAAAAGGGTCTCGCAGATCACTCATAATGATTTTGTGAGGAATGAAAATAATAAATCTCGAGCTTAGTTTCAATATTATTGATGTAGCATTCTTTCTGATTGTTCATTTTTGAAAAAAATTTCACTCAAAATTGCCACCATTTCTAATTCTGTGAATTCGAAATGGCGAATATTTTTTCTATTATTGAAAGAAAACATGTTGAAAGTTTGAAAGAAGTTGAAAGATTATTAGAGAAATTGGGAATCTCACTATTGTCCTCTCATGGAGTAGCTCTCATATAGTTACAATACAATAGCTGTTACACATGTAGTTACTGATGGTTATACAGTTGAAGATGTCCGATTGAGTACCAAAGCATGGCATCCTCTTGAAAAACTCGAAAAAGAACAATTGCGTTTCCAATCTCGATAGGGCAAAAAGTTCCCGCCAGGGGGAATCAACAGATATGAATGAACATAAGACTTGAACAGTGCAAGATACAAAATTGGCAAATACATCACAAGTTGCAGGCTATATTCGTCAAAGAATGCTGATGACAAAAAATTTGTAATCACAAAAGTGGGAAGGTTAATTAGTTGTTGTATGTAACAGTAACACTCAATATTTTTGTCATCGATTTTTATCTCACCCCGAATACAGTTACAAACAAATAACATGTAACCTATAGTGAATTATCGACAATATTTTAGAAGATACTTCTCTAAATCGTGCAAAGCAATTTTAGAACAATATGTTCAGGTGGAAAGTCGTTGCGATCGTGCATATGTTACATCGACACTGAAAGTGTGACGCTGAGAGTTCAATTCTTGTATATTTGTTCTTTAGTTAATATAGTCTACTACAAAAATCAGTATAGGCTTATGATGGCTATAAGGATCAACCCCGTTGCATGTCGACTTTTTACGGCAATTTTCGAAAAAAGGGTGACTTTTTTTCAATAACATCGAAACCTTGACACAAAATCATTGTTCCTGAATTAGGGTTACCTTGAGGTCAATTGAGGTTAACTGAGATAAAATGATTAAATATATTTCAGTTCACAATATGAACTCACCTAGTCCAGCATACATGACGATCGAGGCCACGAGGAAGCCCAGGGATAAAGTGGCAATGAGTACTGAGAAAAACGGCATGCCGAAAGCACACCAGAACAGCAACCAAACAATGCCAAACACAATGCCCGACACGACTGGAAGGCCTTCCAATGCTGAAACCAAAAACAATTCGATAACGTAACTGGATATCTGATCTAATTCCGAAACAAATACGCGTCTATGTGGATAGCTACTATAGGAAAACGCGGGATGTGCATTGTGAGATGTGCTTAGAAGTATGGAAATCTATAATGAAAAATATTTTGTCGGCTCAATCCACGTCTACGGACCTTGAGTTACTTCAAACGTTCAAAAACCTCACCTGCAACTTGTTGATATTCATGGTGTTGCAACTTGTCGCATATACACTTTTCAAAACCAATCCCAGTTAAATAAAATGTATATACTTTTATTGAGTTTTCTTTGTTATTTCTCATGCGATTGTTGTGAAAATACTGAAAATATATATGGTGATGTTTTTCATATTTGGTGAAAATTTTCAATTTTCTTCATGGAATTTCAGAATTCTCCGTTTTTTTCGGGAAAATCGTTCGATCGATTTTTCTGAAAACCAATCTCAACCTATACTCTGGTGTGACGTCCACCAATATGTAGAGGAAGTTCTAAGTTGATTGTTTTTCTTCCTGACAAAATACACAAAATGCCACGTACAAAATTCAGAAAAAAAATGAATCCCAATTTTTTTCGGTATATGGAATGGAAATCCTTGTTACGCTCATCCAATTACGGCAGTAAAGATTGATTGAGGTGCGTGGTTCGATCTTCTAAAACATCACAATAATGAATTTTGACGCATTTTTAGAGCAAACCCTAAGCACAATCGAATGGTACTGAATAAATATAGAAATAAGTTCAGAGAAATAACAAAAACTCACTGACATGAATAACATATTGTAAGTGGAGATGTATTTCGACAAATTCCCTGTCCTGGAATATTTTCATATTTGAAGCAAGGTCAAATCTTTCAATTTAATGATTGCCAAATTCAAGGTGCGCCCGCAGCATGGTTATTTTTCAGTATCGTTTGAGTAATTTCAACTCTAGAAGCTATTGGCCGAGAAAAGCTAAATGCCTTTTTGAATGAGCAAAGACTAGTCTCAACGTACTAATTTTTTTTCGAGCGTGCTCCATAGCGCAAACAAAAGTACAAATCTAGTTAATCTATCTAAACTAGAACATAAACATAATTATTATACACATTTTCATTGATTTTCACAATAATCGTATGAAATATTACTAAAAAAACGCAATAAGAGTTTTCCCAATGATTTCATTGAATATTGAGTTCACAAAACCAATTGGTTGCATCAACTTATAGCATACTTATAAACAGTGGCAACAAGATAAGCAGGTAGGGGTTTTGAACTTTCGAAATAATCCAATGTCTGAGATTTATGTCGAGTGAGCTGACAAAATATATTCAATTTTATATTTTATTACTCCTAGATCATCTCGAAATGCATACACACTTCGTAAGTGAAATAAAGTCTCTGCCTCACAAAAGGTTGCCCATTAGACACAGAATAATATAAAAATGAAAAATAACAGATAATAAATAGAGCAAAATGACAATACAACAGTGTTTGATGAAAATATTTTTAGTAATATTGGGCCATAGTCTAGAAAATTGAATATTTCAATTGATAACTCATTCAGAAAAAGAAGAGAAAAATATGAGATATAAAAAAAGAGGAAAAAATATTTGAAAAAGTTATTTAAAAAAGAAAAAGAAAAATGCATATGATTTGAAAGTGATACATTCAGACCTACACACACGATTAATCTACCAATTCACATAAAATTCAACTAGTTACATATAATTGGGCTTACTCTAGATTCAACAATCGGAACTGAATATTAATAGAAGATAGAAAATATGTTATTGGTACTCACCAATAGTATCGGTTGACCCTTCAAGTACCAAAGAAATATACGTCACAAGTCCAGCAATGAAGAAACCGAATAAGAACATTTCATATTTGAAAAATCGGTGGCCGTAGAAACAGACAAATAGGCCGAGGAAGAGAATGATTGCGAACAGGAATTTTGAGAAAGTAGTTGCTGAAAAAACAAATTGGCAAGATTATACATAAAGTCAAGCGATTAATAATGATTTCGAACAAAGCCAAATTTTATGATAATCAACAATGATTAGTGGTAGTTATGGAGACATTGCGAATGAAGAATGTCCAACATTATAATTTCCTATGGATGTTTTCGATTCATTTTCTACCATATCAAAGATGCAATTCAATATGAATAGTCGTGATAACAGTTTTCAGGGTTCTTTTCTCATAAAACTAAATTACTGCATATAGTGAATAGCTGTGAGAAACTATGATATATTACCAGGATTTGATGATTTTACCTGCTATGTTATTGAAACAATAGTTTTGTGCACTGTCAAACTATCACAACATATACATTAGAATAACACCTTCTCACGTGAAATCTGAGAGATGTGATGGAAACAATCTTTTAAAAATGGAAAGTTTCCAACAGATTCTCCACAATGAATTTTTCCGGAAAACAAGAATCATAATAATAATAATTGGATGAGCGAAGCGAAGACTCAATTACACTATACCGAAAAAAAAGTGCCTTTTTTTTTTTTTTTTTGTTTTTTTTTTGTTTTTTTTTTTGTTCGCGCTCCACAGGTCAGACAAAAATTCAAAATCAGTTGAAACTTGACACACACATGAACCCCTATCTGACTTGATGCTGTATAGTTTTGAGGCACGATCGGTTGAACAACTTCTGAGAAAACTCATTCCAAAGTTTTCAAAAATCCCATTAGAATAACCCAGAGGAAAACATTCGTGAAAAATATTTCATCTGAGAGGATTCAAATTCTCAGAGAATTTCAATCTGATAATGATACACATTATTCCGAACTTTTACTCAATCGGATCAGCCGTTTCGATGTAAAAAAATATATAATGTTATTTGTGTCAATTATTCAAAGCTATTAAGATACCTATTAAATCAAAGCAACAAGTGTCACCACTTGATTGTAAACGATTAAAACAAAGCCTTCTTTATTATTATATAAATTATTAATGGAAAATAAGATGGCAGTGATGTAATGGTTTGGATCTCAAGGTGTATATATATATAATAACCAATCCAAAGATAAGTTGATATGTTCCAGCTCATCCATCAACGCGGAAACACATAACGCGTTTGCCTAGTAATACACACACACGTGATTCAAATGAAATGGTAGCCTGTTCAACACTGGTTTTTCTCAAGGTACTACCATACGTTGCAACCATGTACTTAAAAAAAAAAAAAAACATGTTTTTATATTCTATTATCTGAATATTCTTTGTTGTCTTCTCTTCATTTACGTGTATTTGTATCTGCTGTATTCCTTTTACTCATTCCATAAATAATAACTGTATCATTCATTGTGTACCGTTCTATAGATTCAAATTAGAAAAAGCTATTTTTGGTGGGGAGAAGGGAAGGGGGGGGGGGTAAGATCACCCTTGTGGTGCCTGGTCCAAACGATCCAATTTTTCATTCATAGCCTTAATTGGGGAACAATGATTTTGTATCAAGTTTGGATGTTATTGAAAAAAAAAGCTGGAAGAAATATTTTTTTAAAACTAGTGCCCAACTTTATATGCTCATATCTCAAAACTAGTTATTCGTATGCATTACACATTTTCAAACATGAAAAAGATTACTTTAAATTGAGCTATCAACTTGATTTTTTTGGTAAAGGAAAGCCCATAGAATTCTGCATTTTGTGAACTAGGACATTTTCAAACGGTCTACTGGTGAATTTACAAAGAACATTCAGGTGAGTGTTTTCATTTTGAAAATAAGATTTCAAAAGAAAACTTCTGTGAAAATTACATTTCTCCATGTAAATGATATATCCTAGTTCACAAGATGTAATTGACCTATAGGAACAGACTGAATGTTTTGGGATCTTGCTAGAACCCTTTTCGTATGAGTTATCATGTTGGAAACTACGTATGTTTTTTTGCATTGTTATAAATTCTCGACAATGGAGAAAATGAAAAAATCAATATTTTTTTCATTTTTAACTTTTAATTTGAAGATTTGTTCCATCTTGAAAATTACAAGATTTTTTCCTTAACGTATGGTAGTTCCTTCAAGTTGTTGATAAATGAACATTCAACATAGAACATTGAACATAATCAAATTGACTTACTGAGAACTTCGCATCTATCTGCGGGATACACAATGTCACAGCCATATGTAACTGCAGGAACATAAGCTGCGCCTGTAAAGCCGGCTACCGCTATAACTCCGTACACACTGCCTGTGCCGGGATACGAACTGTAGAATCTTCGCATGGGAGAACCTTCCAGTGAGGTCTCCACCTACACATACATTATACAAATGAGGTTTATTTTAGTGAACTTAGATACGCTGTGGTAATAATATTTGACAGCACAATTATCATTATAGTTCGGTGGAAGGACAGACCGATCTTACCATCAAAATGGTGTGGAAAGTGCAATACAATTATTCAATTGATGCGAGGGGTGAACAACTGAAGAAATCAGGTGTACATACAAACACATCACGCGAATCCAAGCAAGAATTACGCGGATAGAAAAAAATCACGCTAGTGAAAATGATCAAGCGAATATAAATTCCAAAGAAAATTACGCGAATAAAAAAAAATCACGGGAATCCAAGAAATCACACGAATAAAAGAAATCATATGAATGAAAGAAATAAAATCAAGCAAGAATCACGTGAACAGAAAAAAAATCACCAGGATCCAAAAAAATCACGCGAATAGAAAAAAATCACGCGGATAAAAAAAATCACGCGAATAAAAGAAAATCAAGAGAATGAAAGAAAATCAAGAGAATCAAAATAATCAAGAATCAAGTGTACAAAAAAATGTAAGTTGTTCACCCCTCGAATTGTTGTCCCATTTTCGAACAGTGATAGGCTACATAGCGATAAACGGTGTATTTTTCAGCTGAGTATACCTCTGGACCTGGATTCACAAAGGGCCCTATCTTCAGGTCGTCTTAAGTTAGGACCATTTCACTGAGTTAGGGCCATTATTAAACCTAACTCAGTGAAATGGTCCCAACTTGAGACTAATATTGGTCCGAACTCAGAAAATGGTATCAACTAATCATCCTAAAAATACTATGTGTAAAATTATTGACTTGCCATATATTTTGCATTTTAGTAAATGGAAAATCCTGTGGATCAATGAAGAAATCTGATCCAATCTAATATAATGAAAAACTTATGTGAATCTGGGCCCTGGATATCTCGTTGTACGTACACGAGCAAAAGTCGACACTGCCTATCCTTACTCCCTATCGCTATTTCCACAGATTCGAACAGTGAATTGGTACACATTTTCAACATTGGTGACAGGGAGCCAACTTACCATTACAGACCGGCAAACCAGAGCAACCCTCAATACATCTTGGTTTCAAACATGAAGCTATACAACTTGAACTCGTTGATATGGTAAGAAAAATTCTGCTATCGCAAAATGAATGATAACTTATTTAGATACTACTTGAAATGAATTAGGTCAAAGAACTTAGGGTGGTGAAAAGAGTTGTGGAAGTGACCAAAGTAAAGAAAAAAGTGATCTAATGGGGATAACAAAATTGGCAGTAGGCCTAATGTGTAGAAAATCAGCGCTTGCACCGGAAGTAACGTCCAGGGAGTAAATGTGCAGAGATTTTAATGGGTGTTTTAATTTGGGTATCCATTTGTTATTATTATTTCTTCACCCAGATAACCAACTGAGCTGGGCCAGGGGGTGTTTCCACCGTTAATCACTATAGGGCAGCCTTCTCAAATCTCGGTTGCTGCCATTTCCGAGACTCGCATCTACTCCCACCTCTTATTTTTCTCCATCTTCACAACTCATATCTCCTGCAACTTCTTCTCTTCCTACAAACTCCCTCCACCGTTCTCTATTCTCCCACCATTTCTCTTTCTATTCTCTTTCATTTCTTTTCTCCAATTAAAATATGAAAATTTCCATTCCAAAATGTAAAATAGTATTTTGGCCAACTTTGAATAACGACCAATAAAACTTCAATTTTGGAAGAATTATATGAAAAATACAAATGATGTTATGGAATATAACAAACATGATTAGTTCCACATGAAATAGTGACCAGTAGTGAGGTATATTCTGTATTCTGTATTTCAGTATTGACTTTTCTGTTTTGAGTGTGAGTGTGTAATTGTTTGCAAGTCTTGTATCAAGTGTGATATTTCACTATATTTGTATCTTCCTATTCATCTGTATCTCATATTTTAGCGTAAATTGACGATGTGATGATGCTCAATGTTGTAACATGCAATCTGATGAGAAAAGTTCGTAGAGAAAAGTAGTAGTTCTATTTTTATATGACTTTTTATATTATTTGACTATTCTTGACAACATTTACACAGTGTACGTTCTTTATGTATCAACCGTTAACAAATGGCTGAGAAATAAATGAATGAATAAATGAAATAATTATCATTATCATTATCATTATATTCCGTACTCACCTGTCGCCCATTGAGCCGCACATCATACACAGTCATCATTTTACGAATCACCTTGAAATACGTCTCCATTGAGAAATCTCTCTCCGGCAGGTACATGTGATACATCTCTTGCTCAACGTGTTGCATCTCGCATGACCTTGAGACGAGAGCAGGTACTGACAGAGCAACCGCAGCTGGCTGACTTTCGACCCAAACCACCGAGGTGTTATAGCCGACCGAGAGGAACGGAGCGATTTCCACCGAGAACTCCATGTTGCAGCCACCAGGTACAGGGGCTGGTGGAGAAAAAAGAAGTGAATGAGCATACCGGTTACGACAAATATGGGTATGAACGAGGGGTAAACAACTAGTAAATTTGTTGTACACCTGATTTCAGATTTCAAGGGAT
Organism: Brachyptera risi; assembly: GCA_964007535.1. NCBI lineage: Eukaryota > Metazoa > Arthropoda > Insecta > Plecoptera > Taeniopterygidae > Brachyptera > Brachyptera risi. The sequence continues at coordinate 38,781,022 of OZ023330.1, read as the reverse complement.
TTCAGGAAAATATTTGGAGATTTCAATGAATTTCAAGAGGATTTCAAGAGGTTTTCTGACGATTTCAAGGGGTTTCAGGAAGATTCAATGACAAGTGTACACCTGATTTCAGATTACAAGGGATTTCAAGGGGATTTTTGGAGATTTCAAGGGATTTCAGGAAGATTTCATGACAAGTGTGCACCTGATTTATGGAGTTATAACCCCTCTGGTAGGCCTATTAACCAATATGCATTGAGGGTTGCGTTGGTTTGCCGCTGGGAGATGGTGACTTCACTAATTCGAAAACTCGTTCCATTTTATGAGTACTTTCCTGAGAAATATTGATCGCTGCTCCATCTGGTGTTTTTTTTTGTAGAAACGGCTGATAGGCTGATGAACTTGATGCCAGCGAGCCGGCCTTGAACGTAACCACTATTACCACTCATCTACGCACAGTCAATAGTACTTTGAACGTGGACGGTGAATTGGAGAATATTTTTCAACATGGGAGGGATAGGAAGTGAGGACACCATCTCCAACGGGCAAACGCAACCCTCAATGCATCTTCGTATGAACCAAGATGCATTGAGGGTTGCGTTGATTCGACGGTTGGAGATGGTGTCCTCATTTCCTATCCCTCCCACGTTGAAAATATGTTCCAATTCACGGTCCACGTTCAAAGAATTATTGACCGTGCGTAGATGAGTGGTGTTGAAAAGAACTTACTTGACTCAATGACGTCCGCTCAGCTATAACAACTGTCATCAATATTGCCAGCCTATTTGCCGTTTCTACAAAACAAACTAGATAGAGGCAGGGATCAATATTTCTCAGGAGAGTACTCAGGAAACGAAACGTGTTTTCGAATTAGTGAAGTCACAATCTCCAACCGGCAAACCAAAAACGCAACTCTCAATGCATCTTGGTATGGACTATAGGCAGTGGTTAATTTGAGCCGGAACGCAACTCTCAATGCATCTTGGTATGGACTATATAGGCAGTGGTTAATTTGAGCCGGAACGCAACTCTCAATGCATCTTGGTATGGACTATAGGCAGTGGTTAATTTGAGCCGGAACGCAACTCTCAATGCATCTTGGTATGGACTATAGGCAGTGGTTAATTTGAGCCGGAACGCAACTCTCAATGCATCTTGGTATGGACTATAGGCAGTGGTTAATTTGAGCCGGAACGCAACTCTCAATGCATCTTGGTATGGACTATATAGGCAGTGGTTAATTTGAGCCGGAACGCAACTCTCAATGCATCTTGGTATGGACTATAGGCAGTGGTTAATTTGAGCCGGAACGCAACTCTCAATGCATCTTGGTATGGACTATAGGCAGTGGTTAATTTGAGCCGGAACGCAACTCTCAATGCATCTTGGTATGGACTATATAGGCAGTGGTTAATTTGAGCCGGAACGCAACTCTCAATGCATCTGGTATGGACTATAGGCAGTGGTTAATTTGAGCCGGAACGCAACTCTCAATGCATCTTGGTATGGACTATATAGGCAGTGGTTAATTTGAGCCGGAACGCAACTCTCAATGCATCTTGGTATGGACTATAGGCAACGTGGTTAATTTGAGCCGGAACGCAACGGAACTGCGTGCCGGTTCCTTCTTTGAAACCGGCACGCAAGGTACGGTTTCAAAATGATGAAATGTCAATGATAGGGCAGATTTTCATTCATTTACTAGAACTTTCAGAATACAATAACACTTTTACAGACGATTGAATATATTCTGTCATTCTGAAAATGTATTTATTCCATTATTTATATCAAAAAAATTGGGGTTATCGACAGTATGAGACGAAATTCATATTGCATACTATCTCTTGTTCGACTCGGGATTCGACTTGAACGATTGATATCGAATAATAAAAAAATTGGGTGAACAAAATTGGTGTTCGTTTTTATGTTGTTTTCTTATTTTTTTTCATGTTTTTCTGTCGGTTCTCCACAGGTCAAACGGCTATAGCTATCAACTTCGAACTTTTTTTCATTGTGGTTCCTCATCTGACTTAGATCTGTATGGTTTTGTGGCATTATCGGGTGGTAACTTCAATTTTTATGAATGTAAGGAATTTCAAAAATACCCATTAGAATAACACATCGGAAAACAAATTCAAAAGAAATAAAATTCTGCGTGAAGTTGAACTACATTTTGATACATATTTCTGGAGATTTTCAGCTTGATCGAGTCAGCCATTTTGAAGAAAAAACATAAAATGTGCTAAATTGGTACCACTCGAAGCAGTTTTGACCCATTTTTAACTTAAATGTCACCCAATTGGCGAATGTAGGCAAACGTTTGGCAATCAACATATCCGCTCGTCTAACAACGCATATATGGCCTTTTCCATAGTTATTGGCAATGTCAAAGCAGCTAGACTTGATTATACTGATTATTCTTCGCTTAACGACCTATCAACAGCTAGATTATATACGGGAGTAGGAATGAGCGGGTGATAATAACAACGCAGCAATGATGAGTGGAAGGACGTTCACAAAAATCCATGCCTTATGCTGGACCCGAGTCCACTTCCAACGGTGACTTCAGTTTCTAAAGCACTGCCTCAGCTCACTACCTACAATAAATCTAGCGTCAATGAAACATGGACGAGACCATTGGAATGAGATCATGGAAAGATTTATTCATTTATATTGGGTTTAACGACGCACTTTACTGATGACTATACGATCTATTGGCGTCGATGAATGATATATGAGATGATGGGATGATGAGATGAGAGGTTATTTATTGGTTGGATAGTGGAGAGGAGTCGGTCGTGGCCTGTTGTTAGAAAACCATCCAAGTATTGACCTGGACGACAGAGGGAAACCATGAAAAAACCCTGTCAGGATGGTCGACCGTGACGAGAATCGAACCCAGGTCTCCTGAATGACGGCTCAGTTTATTACCCACTCGGCCACTTGTGTCAGTATCATGGAAAGATGAGACAAAAGGATATAAAAAATATAAAATCATCAATCAGTATTCAGAACGTCCTGTCAAAGTCACACAGGACAACACGGGAATAAAGAGTGTGGACAGCGGGAATAATCTTGGTATGGTTCCAATCAGATATGTCATGGACGGACAACACATGTAACCAAGACTATACTGCAAGATTTGCATCAATTCAAGCAATTACTTTCCACAGATGATGAAATATCACTTGTTCACTCAATTGCATCATTTATTGTCGACTCCTGTGATTCTGTGCACGTAGGATTCAGCGGAGGAGTTCAATCCTGAGTACATTCGTCATAAAATATAACGTATACATATGAATATATATATATATATATATATATATATATATATATATATATATATATATATATATATATATATATATATATGGGATTTTATAGTTACGTATGTCGAAAAAGATACAACTCGACCGGGATTCGAGCCCGGGACCTCTGCTTGCCAGGCAGGTGCTCTACCACTAAGCTACCGAGATATTACTCTTTCGACATAACTATATTTAGACTCACGATACTTCGAGGGGACTAGCCCTATAGGGGGCTTAGGTTCACCCAAGGTGTGCCCGGCAAGCAGAAGGTCCCGGGCTCGAATCCCGGTCGAGGCGTATCTTTTTCGACATAACTATAAAATCCCATATATCTCGATATTGGATCGTATCCAAGAAGTTTAATCATCACATTATTCCTCATGCCTAGGTGAAGGTAGAATAGGGTCACAACGATCTGCGTGGTAGCGTATAATCGTTACACCTTGGGTGAACCAGAGTCCCCTCGAAGTATCGTGAGTCTAAGTATAGTTATGTCGAAAGAGTGATACCTCGGTAGCTTAGTGGTAGCTAGAGCACCTGCCCGGCAAGCAGAAGGTCCCGGGCTCGAATCCCGGTCGAGGCGTACGTATCTTTTTCGGCATAACTATAAAATCCCAAATATCTCGATATTGGATCGTATCCAAGAAGTTTAATTATCACATATATATATATATATATATATATATATATATATATATATATATATATATATATCTATATATATCTATATCCATATACCTATATCTATATATATATATATATATATATATATATATATATATATATATATATATATATATATATATATTCATATATATATATATATATATATATATATATATATATATATATATATATATATATATATATATATATATATATATATATATATATATATATGATAATTCAATATACATATATATATATATATATATATATATATATATATATATATATATATATATATATATATATATATATTTTTATATATATCTATATTTATATATCTTATATTGGTACAGAAGAAGTTGATGGAAGAATTGTACTAAATTCTTTTTTCAGTAATACAGATAAGTATATTGTGCACATTTGACGTAGTTTTACTCATCTGATTACGCTGAACCATATAATCAAGACCTGTGCATCTCGTAAACTAGAAGTCGATTGACCCATTTATGAAAGTTCAGAAGTTATCACCAGAAAGTGATGATTCACTCAATGTTTACTCAACCTAACCTAGACAACCACGACAGCTGCACGGAAATGTCTCGATACCAATTTGGGCCGAGCAAGTGCGAAGTAATTGTGTGCATTGAAGGTATGGTATATATATTCATATGTTGAAATATGTGCCGCGTGGTTCAAGGTTGGAAAGGGTCATCGACTTGTTATCATATAGAATTGTGTTATCGAATTTGCTGTGCCCATGACAATTCAATCAACAGCTGGTTCATTTGGGGGTTATACTGACAAACTAGGAGCTAGCAGCAAGTGGTTTATGTTGATTAGATATATATATATTTTTTTCATTCATTGGTCACATACACTGATACAGAAAGAACAACACAATTCAGAAAAAAAAAAATCTACAAAGCCCTTCAAAAAAGCCTAACTGTGGTTTAAAATAGTGAAATACGTATATACAATTCAATTTCGGACGTTTTTCTCAAACATTAAAAGTAATGAGGTAGTTGAAGTAAAGGGAGAAAAGAAGAACATGAGTGATTTCTTACATTCTACTTACAAAGTGTAAGGTTTCTTTGCTATTGCTATTGATTAACTATTGATTTTGTATTCACTATATATTCTGATCATAACTGAGCTTCAATCAACATAATAATTGACATGGAATTCATTATACTAGGAAAACGCGTTGTGTTTCAGCGTTGTTGGATGAGCTAGAACTTATCAACATATATCTTTGGTCGGTTAATGGTTATATATATCCACCTTGAGATCCAAACAATATTAGAGCCATTTATATTAGCAATTGATTTATCCGAAAATAAAGAAAGCCAATTGTTCTAATCGTTTTTGATTAATTGATGACACTTGTTGATTGGATTCAATCAATGGTATTTTGTAGCTTTATGAAAACATTGAATGCATTTTTTTTTCATTAGAACGGTTGATCCGATTGGAGTGAAAGTTCGGAACAATGTGTATCACTATCTTATTGAGATTCTGAGGAAATTTGAATTCTTTTGGAGGAAATATGTTTCATGGATTTTCTCCTCTGGCTTATTCTTACGAGATTTTTAAAAACCTTGAAATCGGTTTTCTTAGAAGTTGACTAACCAATTGCGCCTCAAAACTATATAGTATCGAATTAGATGAGGTCACTTGTGTATGTCCAGTTCCAACATGATTTGAATTTTCGTCTGACCTGTGAAACACAGAAAAAAGACACTTTTTTCGAGTGTGGTGGAATTGAGTCTTCGCTTCAATCATACAATTATCAAATGAATGAGAAGTTGATTGATGAGCGTAGCGAAGTCTCCATCCTACTCTTATAGGGCTTTGTCTGTGTGCCAATTTTTTCTGTTTGTAATCACTCCACAGGTCACAAGGGTTGACTGATCAACATGCATTTTTTTTTGTACACGCAAACTCATCCAACTTAGAACTGTATAGTTTGTGGAATGAATCGGTCGGACCGATTTTGAGAAAAATCATCTCCAAGTTTCCAAAAACTTCATGAGATTTGGCTGGGCAGAAAATGTTGAGAAATAAAATCTCTTCAAATGGGATGAAATTTTCTCTGAATGTGTATACATGGATTTTACACATTATTACGATTTTGTATGCGATTCTGATCAGTCGTTCTTGAGAAAAAAAAATAACTGATAATATTCATAAAATATATCATACAAATTGTGACAGAATTAAGTTGTTGAGATTCACTGCTTTCTAGATTCAAGAGTTGACCAACAATGAAATATTTTCTATATGCGTCAAGGTGTGTAGAATACCAGAGTCAATAAAGAAAAGGAGATTAGAACTACTTCAACGACTTTTATAGCTTATTCAGATATCAAGGTGTGTAGAATACCAGAGTCGATAAAGTAGCAAGGGTAGAACTACTTCAAGGACTTTTACACCTTATTCGGATATCTCGCTCATCTTACAACGCATATTTCGCGTTTGACTAGTAGCTCTAGTTCATACTTCACGACAATGATGTGACAGAAAAAAATATATACATCACTCAAGACTTTCGTTTCTCGAGAAAATGATTTCAATTGGTTTCCACAATTTGAATTTTGAAGTGAAGAGTGTCATTGCCGACGGATATAATCAGGGCCGTGTTAAGACATTTTGAGCCCCTGGGCCTGACTTTTTTTGCGTCCTCCCCCCCCCTTCCCTCGATTATAGATTCATTCAGAATAGCTCGAGTCAATATATCTCGGAGATATGACGAATTATGAATATCGTGTTTGGCTATTACTATGACCTACTATAATTGGGAGGATAAGTCTTCACACTTTGATCGTTACTAATAACTAGGAAAACGCCATATATGCGTTGTTGGACGAGCGGATAGTAATAGTATGTCGACTTTTTTGCCAAACTTTTGCCTAAATTCGCCAATTGGGTGACATTTACGTAAGAAATGGGTAAAAACTGCTTCGAGTGGTACCAATTTAGCACATTTTATGGTTTTTCCACAAAATGGCTCACCTGATCAAGCTGGAAGTTTCCATAAATGTGTATCAGAATGTAACCCAACTTCACGCAAAATTTCATTTTTTTGGGAAAATAAAAATATTTTCTTTTTTTTCGCAGTGTTATTCTAATGGGTATTTTTGAAATTTCTAAAATTCATAAAAAAAAGTTACCATCCGATAATGCCACAAAACTTCACAGATCTAAGTTAGATGGGAAAGCATGATGAAAAAAGTTTGAAGTCGATAAGTGTGGCCGTTTGACATGTGGAGAACCGAAAAAACATGAAAAAAAACATAAAAACGAACACCAATTTTTTTCAGCATGTCAAATTGAATCTTCGCTAAAGCTCGTCTAACTATAGGCAAACGCGTTCTGTGTTGCCGCGTTGATGGATGAGCTATAAGAACATATCAATATCTCCAAATGATGATATATAAATATATATCAATTTATTATTAAATACTAGTCAAACGCGAAATATGCGTTGTAAGATGAGCGAGATATCCTAATAAGATATAAAAGTCGTTGAAGTAGTTCTACCCTTGCTACTTTATCGACTCTGGTATTCTACACACCTTGATATCTGAATAAGCTATAAAAGTCGTTAAAGTAGTTCTAATCTTGCCACCTTATTGACTCTGGTAATCTACACACCTTGACGCATATAAAAAATACTTCATTGTTGGTCAACTCTTGAATCTAGAAAGCAGTGAATCTCAACAACTTAATTCTGTAACAATTTGTATGATATATTTGATGAATATTATCAGTTATTTTTATTTTTTTCTTCAAAACGACCGATCAGAATTGCTTAAAAAATCGTAATAATGTGTAAAATCCATGTTTACACATTTAAAGAAAATTTCATTCTATTTGGATTTATTTTATTTTCAACATTTTCTGCCCAGCCAAATCTTATGGGGTTTTTAGAAACTTTGAGATGATTTTTCTCAAAATCGGTCTGACCGATTCATTCCAAAAACTATACAGTTCTAAGTTGGATGAGTTTGCGTGTACAAAAAAAGTTTCATGTTGATCAGTCAACCCTTGCGACCTGTGGAGTGCTTAAAAACAAAAAAACAAACAAAAAAAAACAACAGAAAAAAAACACACAGACAAAGCCCTATAAGAGTGGGATGGAGACTTCGCTACGCTCATCAATTATATATAAACAATTCCGTCACTGCCCTCCTATTTCCCAATTAATTTCGTCAATAATAAAGAAGGATTTGTTTCAATCGTTTTCAATTAATTGGTGACATCTGTTGCTTGGATTCAATTGGTATCTTGATAGTTTCGAGCGATTTAAAAACATTCCATAATATGTTTTTTTACATCAAAACGGCTGGTCCAATTTGAGTCACAGTTCGAAATGATATACGTATAATTATAATATTGAAGTTCCCTGAAAATTTTATCTCTCTCAGAGTAAATATTTTTTTAGAATTTTTTTTTGGGGGTTATTCTTATGAGATTTTGGAAAATTTTGAAATGAGTTTTCTCAGAAGTGATTAAGCCGACTGCACCTCAAAACTGTATACATTATCGATTTGAATGAGGAAACTTGTGCATGCCCAGTTTCAACTGATTTTGAATCTTTGTTTGACCTGTGGAGCGCGAACCAAAAAAAAACAACATGAAAACAAAAAGTAACGGGCATTTTTTTTGAGTATGGTGAAATTGACTCTTCCTTTTGCTCATCCAACAATGATATTTGAATGAGAACATTCATTCCATCCAGTTATGTGAATACAAATTTAATGGAATTTCATTTACCCTATACCTCATAGAAAACGATTACTGATGGGAAGTCACGAATGAGAGCCGATAGCGCCCTTTGGATTTGGCCACTGGGCAGCCGTTCTCTTCGCCCACCAAACTACCAAACTACCAGTATTCATAAGAAACCTTAAGTCAGAGACAATAGCATTGCATTTATAGTTTCAGTTCATTTTCCTTCTTCTCTATAAAAACATGCAGAATCATTTGACACATTTAGCAATCATTCAGCAATTCCTTGCTAAATTGAGAACGTGATTGTTTATAAAAAAATATAAAATATTTTGACCTAATGACCTTAACATTCATCAACAAATCATTCATTGATTTTTTCTATCACTTTTCAAGCTGGATGAAGCTCAATTCAGCTCAGAGAATGCACACTTGAATTAGAGGCCCTCAACAACAAATTACTTTAAATTGAATACATTTTGAACTTTCACCACAATTTGAATATACTGTGTGAGCTGATTGCTATACAATGAGAACATCTAGGTCTATCGGTAGGGCCTACTCAACAATCATCTAAATTCCTTCAATGGTAGGGCCCATTTATGAAAAACTCCAAAACTGGGCCTTTTACAATACCGGTAGTTTGGTTAACAAAGAAAGAAGAATTTAATGAAAAAAAATTGAGACAAGACAAAATATCACTCACCATCTTTTCCGTAGCCCTGAGCAGCGACCAATACTGTTGTATTGTAATCATCATTCGAATTCCATAGAACGAACTGCACTGTTTTCTGTTTGGCACCAAGAATTTGTATCAGTCCAACATCACTGCCGTTCGTGTAAAGATGTGGAGTAAGCACTTTGTTGTACGACAACGTAACGTTGTAAAGAAACGAGTGAGCTTGAACTAATATAAAGCTGACAGGATCTGGGATATCGATGATATTAATGGTGATGGAGGTTAACGGTGAAAGTATTGAAGTGTTTTCGAAAACTTTTCCCGCTGAATTCTTCACATTGTAGTCGCGGAATGAGATGTTGAGAATAGAGCCATCTGTAACAAAATTACGGTATCAATCAGAGTTGTCGTTCTGCAGAAAAATCACGAACAATACCGACATATTCATATGGAAAATTGAACGAAATAAATTGATAGACATATATTCAATCAATTACGATACAGGTAAGCCTACCGAAAATTTTGAGTCAGGAAAATAACAATTCTGTGGGGAAACAGAATGGTGCCAGTGAAAATATGAAGCTAGCCACGTAAGTCATTTGTTGCTCTGTGTTTTCACATTTGAATTTGAAGGCTGCGGTTTCTCTCACGCAATACGAATACTTGGTATAACTTTGGGGAATTCAATCCATTCACAATTTTTTAGAACAATTTTGATAATTGTTTCGATACCTATTAAATTGATGGGACTACTGATTTTCCAATTTGATACCGAACCGGCATCGAATAGTCTATTCGAAAATTCATAACTGGATGGCAACACTGATCAGTGATCACAATAGAATACTATGTAGGCCTACCGGTAGTCGCCGACTAATATGAAGTGACACATTAAATTTCCAGACTTATTTTCAATGAGCCACTCTTAGAACTGTATTTCGATTGACAGCCTGATTTGTGCCCACACAAATAGGCCTATTACAGCAATTATCATCACCAACCAGCAGCTTACCTCGTCAAGTTGTCGAAAGGTTTTACAAATTAGCGGCGCAGTAGGTATCTACCGATGTAAACTTGCAGTCACAAAAAGTGTTCGATCAACTTTCATTCAAATACATCCAGAAGAAAATGTTCCGATATTATATGCACTGAAACTGGGAGACTAGGCCTACCGGTATGTGCATTTGTGGGAACATTTGTGAGAAATGTACCATATGCAGCCATCATTCATACTCCGGAAAAAGACATAATGTGAGAGCAAATATGCTATCGTTACAATGATTAGGCCTAATCAACGTTAGTGAATGATGAATGAGTAGCAAGGTATTTTATCATGGGCCCACCTAGTAGGCCTACAACACTAGCCTTCAAACTCAATGCTTGGGCCCAGCATTTTTGAAATTGGTCAGAAATTGATCATGGTCTGTTTTGAAGGTACTGGTACCTTCCCTATTCACTTTAGGGACTATCAAAACCACACAGAACCACAGTCAGGACTGGAAAGATTAGCAGGAATCAAACCCCAGGTTCAGCGTGAGCCTAGCAAGCTCTAATTTAAGGTTACCAGTACCTATGCAAGTTTCTACGAGTTATGGGCTTGCAGACCTTGATCTCGTACGACATTTCAAGATACCGGTACTCGATGAGTTCCTACATAGTTGATGAGTTGTATTAAATTCAAATTCAGCTTACAATTTGTTCGATGGTATTGTTAGCGATAAATTATTGTTAAAACAATTAGGCCAACTCAGGCATGGGCCCAAGTGACAGTTGCAAGTAGACCTATAAGAGCTTATGTGAAAATACATATTTTCAATAGCTTACCCTCTATAACATTATATATTTCCTCTCCTGCTGAACTGGTAATATTTCCTTTCACTGGGCCTAACAGTAATGAAGAACCGAACATAACCACAAAATAAAAAACACCATATTCAGTTTTCATTGTAGAAAATAATTGAGAATATTTTGTAACGGTAAAACAAGATGTGGTTGCAAATTGAAACAGTATTCACATCATCATCATGTAGAGATGGTAATTAATACGCATTTAATAATACAGAAAAATGACATAATAGGCCTAAACCAGTCAGTTCACATTCTGGATCGAGGCCTATTTTGAACACGCCCCCAGGCCCCAATAACGATCTACAAGGCAGTGACAATGTTTACTTTTTGACAGATCGCTCAATGCCATTCTTCGCCACCAGGTATCGCAGTGGTAGTTTCAAGATGGCAGGAATCAATAAATCTGGTAAATTTTTAGTAAAAGTGACATAAATGTACATAAATAGTGTAATTTCTATGTGATAGCTGATGTTATATGGACAATGGGTAAAGACCAAGACCTATTGGAGGCCTCGCGGAATGGAAACATTGCCGTAGTCGAGAAAATCCTCAATCAGCGTGCGAAGAGGAGTGGCCCACTCGCAAGGTAGGGTGCTCAGTTCATCTCTTTAACCTGTAAACCCTTTAATGTTTTACTCCCAGCTGTTTATGAATGGCTCTACCATCCGTCAGTATGTCCTCAAATGTACATAACTCACCCAATATTCTATTCCGAACTATAAAACAGTGCTTTTGACGTCTAACAGAATTATAATAAGACTTTGAATCATCCCTATAGCTCTACATCCCCACACCCATATCCAGGCACTGAGCCTGTCAGTAGACAGGGATGGCCTAAACATGGGCCTAGCCCAGACATATCTCTATGGTCCTTGGGATATAATGAGATTGAAGTTGATATTCCTACAAATTCTTCCATAGATTCAGAAGAATTGAGGTATTGACATAACTCCAGTAATGAATGAGGTTTACAACCCTTACATTGCACTAGCCTTGGCACTTCAATGTCGAATGGCCGAGTGATCCATATGATCTACTATGATCCATCAGCTCAGAATGGTGTATAATTTATATGATAAGGTCACTTCTGTGTCTTGAGTTTGCCTGAGTCTAAATTTTAAGTACCTAAGATAGTGACAAGTAAGGTCCATCTGATTTGGACTAGTTCGTACAGATGAAATACTATACTATCTATCATTTTCTAGTGTTATTACAGTAGCCAGTGTGATTATGATATCTCAAATTCATTCATTATGATATTCATCAGGTGTAGAGTATTTGTTTTAATCTACCCTATTTTGATATTAACGTTGGATCCTCTCTGATCGGCCCGAAATGATTGTTCTTGTACTTGGGACGAACACTTGTCGCTCGCCATGAAGTTGAAGTGTTCGAAGCATGTTTGAAGATCAGTGTGCTGTCCTATTCTATTGAGAGAACATAATATAGAAATATAATGATTATACAGTAGGTACGCAGAATTGATTAGATTTTATTTTTACGTAGGCCCCTACAACAAATGTTTGTATGCTCGGCAGGCCCTATACTAGCTCATGGACTTCATATGAAGATGCATACCAGTATAAGTTATTTAATGATATGAAGATATACCTGACTATATTTCATTCATATACATCTACCTATTTCCACAGTGTTTGATCACAACCATCTAATTTATCTATCAGTGTGCGGTAGGCCTACCAGGTGGGGTAGTTAGGTACTGTGTACGGGTGGGGTTTGGGTACTTATCGGGCCTACCAAATAATCTATGCTCCATGATTGTGTACCCGCTAACTATAATTCTACAACTGTAGCATTATGCATTTTATCATTTTACTCAAATCTTGTGAGATCACATTAATTAGGGTCATTCTAGTTCCTCTTCATATTTAGATTGATCTATATACACCCTTGATGAGTAGGTAAATTTCGAATTGTCGTTGAAATTTATTCATTTTCATACATTTTTTTCTATCAACCTCAAAACTTGACACAACATTTTTGTTACCTGTACCCAATCAAAGTTGTGGATTGAAGATAGGAAAATACATTTCATACTGGAATGTATTTTATTTTGATTTTTTTCCCTCAACAATTCTGGTAACGTATCAATCGTATCTCACAAAGATGCTACTCATCTCAAGTCAGGAAGTGTTATATATATGCTCAGAATAGACCTGCATGTCATTCGACTTTTGAAGTATTGTGAGCATCACTCCAAGGAATTAACAAAACATAAAGACAATACCTACAGTAAAATGAAAAGTTATTGTTTATATTTCCTTGTCACATCCAAGGGCTCTGATAGGTCCAATCAATCAGTAACTTCAATATTTTAGGTATCACTGCATGTTACGATACTAGCTCAAGGCATAGTCATACTGAAGAATCCCTAAGTATTAATTACCTAAATATCAGGGAGAGTGGTAGACTATGATTTTCAAAATACACCATGCCTATATTGTATTTTTTTTTCTCTCATAGTAGGGCCATAATAATTGTCGTGTCCAATCAATAAGAGTGTACAATTGCAAATACTTGAATATTATTATTTTTTTTTCTAGTTTGACGAATTCTTTATTTGTACCGTGTACCAAATCTAACGGAAATGAATGATACAATGCAATACAGACAGCATTTATGAAATAAATGACGTACTCTAGTAGGCCTACCGGTATGCCTTCTATTTAACGTGACCTTCACATATCCTGTATAATTATATTTGTTAATTCAATAATCCAATTCTAGTAGCAACGTAATTGAAGAAAAATGCGGACGCAAGTGTATAATAACTAACATGAACGTGTTTCATGTTACGCTATTTGTTTTTACACAGTGGAAAATGTAAGTTTAATGTTGGCTAGATAGTTAATTCAACATTTCCGTTCGGGATATGCTAACAGATAATGTTGATTGTAAACATGTGGTGTGTGTCATTAGTTCAAATGGAAATCGCTAGATATGTTTGCCTTGTTGGATGAGCGATTCAGGGTTGATTTTTTTTCATCGAAATTGTTCATCTAAAATATTAATCATTCACTACGAAGAAATTTGGATGAATTGGAAGGTTGTGTTATACTTTCAATGTGTTTCCCTTAATTTTACTCAGTATTTACCATCATATACCAGGAGGATACCATGTTGAATCACATTTGCAAAAACTTACATTTTACAAATATGCAAAAACTGCTTCAAGATTTTTTATTTGTCACATTTTGAAATAAAAGGTACTGTTTGTTTTTTCATGAGTTTTAAAAAACTTGGAGCATTGTGAAGCTTTTGGCTACACGAGTGTTTTTTACCACTAATGACTGACTTATTGTTAGCTTGAAAATAACAATAGCTGTAGGCCTACTAGATTACTCGGTTCATAATGCTGGACAGTTCCAAGTAGAGTGTGTATTTGTGAGAGATAACCCATATATATTGTCGGGAAGGGAATTTCTCTGGATTCTTACTTTGGTTATTTCTTTGGATACTATGTTGAATCACATTATTCTATTTTCAAAAGCATTTCTCACGAATTTAACATTTTGAGACATAAAATAATCATAACTAATGATCAAATCATTTTTCTCAACATATGGTCAATCTTGATGGTTTTCGCGGATTTGAAGTCATATTGTAACCAACGACGCATTGTATTGATAACTAAAATCTATTGGTGTCTTGAATACTTTTCAACTTGTGACATTGTAAAATCTTCGCCATGCTCTGATTGGAATCCATTCTTAGATAAATCCATTTTCGTTCTGAAAATAGCAGAGCCTTGTTTATATTCGGTGCATGAACTCATTTTCGATGTAGCAATTGTATTCCATTAACACGTGTCGACATTGATATACATTTCATTATTGTAATTCAAGGTTAGATTGTATACTGACTAAATATTGTTGGTAGCTTATACGGTCATTGGAGATGATAAAGTTTGTATCGTGAGAGGAGTTTATTGGATCATCTCATATAGAAGATAATTACAGTTGAAAAACATATAGGCCTATTATCATTCAGAAAAAAATACCATGGTGAAAAAAAACTTGGATGATCCACTTTTTTTTGTTCGACGTTCATAAAATCTAGGCACAACTATTTAACCGAACTTTCGGTGAGGTGATTTTTTTCTCAACAAATAAAATAGAAATTGTAACCTGGTTCTGTGGTTCGTGTTTGTGGTCGAGTAATTGCGTGAGGCGGTGATCAAACCTCCTTTTCTCCTATATGCTATACTTCAATCCACCAAAGAAGGTATAATCTACCAACATAACAAACACAAGTAGGCCTCACCGTGTAGTATCACGTGTGTATACCATGTTGTATCAAGGTCGTTGATTTTTCAGAAGAAGATTTACCATTATGAACACAATTACATCTTTCAAAATCTTTAATTCAGCTAGTTTTTCTACAGCTACTGTAATTTTGTTTACAAATCATTTGGTTGGTTGACAACATTTTTCTTCCGTGAATACAATTATAGCTCGTCACAGCTGTTGAGTGGGCCGTTCTGCTACACAACTTGAACAATGATGTCGTTACCTGTAGGTCTATAGTTACAATCATTTAATGAGTCATGACAATTTGTCATTTGTTGATGATTAGGCCAAAGGTTCGAACAATATTTATATCCTGGATTCAACCGAAATGCTTGAACGTATTCATGTTGGGTTCAACGACGCACTGTAATCATGGCCAAGATATATTGGCGTCAGATGATGACGAATGAGATGATGGAAGATGAGTTTAGAGGTCATGATATCAGATATTTCTGGACAAGATTTGTCCAAAAATTTAATTTTTTTTTTTTTTTTTTTCATCACATGTTGTGGAGTCAGAACCTGAACGACGAAAAAAAACACAAAAAAAACTCTTGTTAGGATGGTCGACCGTGGCGGGAATCGAACCCCGGTCTCCTGAGTGCCGCGTGTGTGAACACCATCAGTTGATCCAACTTGAAGTGGAGCTTCTATATAAAGTCCCAACTGAGCTGAGCAACAACTTTTTTTACAGTGAGGTTTGATTGTGGATATAAGTGTGCCCATTCGTCGTGAAAGTGAACTTAATCTGATTGATATTAATCAACAACAAAAATCTGATCTATTATTTTTCCGGATCAAATATCAGTTTATTGCTGATTACTTCTAGTGATCGGCCCCTACATCGTCACCTGTTTCAGCGGGTCAGAAATAATTCAATTCATACAATAATTGAGCGAGGGGTACACAACAAGTAGATTTGGTGTACACCTATATCAGATTTCAAGGGATTTCAGGGAGATTTCACGAGATTTCAAGATAATTCTAAGGGATTTCAGGTATATTTCAAGGGATTTTGAGAAGATTTCAATGAATTTCGTGAAGATTTCATTTCAAGTGTACATCAGAGTTCAGGAGTTGTTAACCCCTCGTAATTGAGTACCGGTATACATAGGCCTATACCGGTACCGGTAAAATATTATACAAAAAGGTTCATTAAAAACTAGGAAAACGATTCAAAAGTCTATCATGTTTTCAAGTAATAATTCAACAAAAGTACAATATAATCTCATACATTATATGTTGTAATCGAATTGCATTCACCCCTATATAGGCCTACTTATATACTATATATCCATTCCTTATAGACCTATTTGATAATAGGAAATTGGTACAAACAACTACGGTACTACATTGTCTAATTGTATTTAATTAATGTGATCATGAATCATGATAGATGTCTCGTAAGAATTTTCCTCATGCACCATTACATAGAAGTCTGCTCATAGCTGTCATAATATATTACAAGACCTTCCTACTCAATGCTTCCTAGTTCCTAAGTGGAGAACAACCCGCGCATCTGTTTCATTACTAGATTAAAGAGGTGGAGTGCACCTCGTTTATTTTAGGATGCGACCGAATGTATTCAGTAGAAGCTGTGGGATGGACCTGGTTTCCTGTTGTGAAGTGTGTCTCCCTGATAAACGAGTTTTATGGTTTTGATCTTATCTTCCGTTATGCCTATTGTTGCTTTATTCAGTGACGTAATAAGACACGACGAGATAGGAGTGTAAATCGTATGATTGGGTCCCTTTCCGTTCTTTTCCATATTTGGCCCGAAAAATACTCGTGTGATTCCCAATTCATTTCATTGCAAATTTGATTCAAATTTTCTTTGAATTTTCATACCAATTATTGCACATAAATTATCTCACTCACTTATTGATTGCCATTAAAATTCCTTCACCTTACTTTTTGCTTCGCAAAAATGTCTACAACATCACTAAAATGAATCCATCTTGTTCTCTCAGGTTGAATTAATGAAATTGAACCGTTTATAGAAAAAAACAATATATAAACATATAAATTGGGAACAATGAGTTATAAATTATCATCTCAGTGAATTATGTCACTCTCAGTGGGCCCCCCAAAGTAAATTCAGTGGTATACCCCTGTGCCACTGCACCGCTTTAACCGCCGATATTTACGCCACTGACTATATAAGGCCTGATAAAGGCATCCTGTCTGATATAGCTTATCTATATAGGTTTATACTCACGCAACGCAAACCTACTATGGGTCTGTGATCTTGTTTGTATATGATATCTCTAAATGATTCTAGTGCTTTACGCGCTATCATGAAAACCTGTACTTGTGATTTGACTGAAATTGTTTGAAGATCGATGATTTATCTTGATTGATGTAATAAAGTTCCAAAGTTACAATAGTTAATCCAATATAAGTCTCTGTGGGCTTTTATGAATTATTTTATTCTCACTCTCAGTTTCACGTGATTAGTAGAGCGATGGCCTAATTATAACATTATAGGACTATCACTCATTTTTTCCTTGTCCATTCTGTGTAATGATAAACTTTACATCTGCTGTTAATGGAAAGAAGTGATCATTGCCCAAGAGACTTACGTCAAAGTGGAAGATATTGACTTTCGTGTGTTTTTTCGGGATACATATCACAGAAACAGTCATAATGTGTTCCGGACGTTGGAAACTGAAATACTTGTATCTCATTAAAATGGGGTGGTATAAGATCGCCCTTGTGGTGCCCCGTCCAAACGATCACATCTTTCATCCATAGCCTTATTTGGGGAACAATAATTTTGTATTAAGTTTCGATGTTATAAGAAAAAAAAGTTTCTCGTATCTCTGTATATTTGTGTGATTTTCTATTCGATCATTCAATTCACAGTGACGATGCAATGAAGGAAGAAGCTAATCCCAATTTGACAACTAATTTGTTTGTATTTACGTAAAACTTGAATAAGCTCTATGTATACATAGGTACCGGTACTATACACATTGTCACAGCATCAGTGAAATTGTGAAATGAAGACCTATGTTCCATTTTCAAATATTTTGTCAAACCGGTAATAGTAAACTTTTCATAACCCTGTGATTGGCTGATGAGGGTTGATTAGGATAGTGCATCAAGTCACTCACTCACACAGAACTGAAACACAGACTCGGGTACGTGGATTTTTCTTTTGTACCTCATGGGTTTCACAAGTGTCTGTATCACTCTTATCGTGAAGAGGTGGGATAGGATAGTGGAAAGGAAGCGGTCGTGGCCTATATTGTGGGAACCATCCCGGCATTAGCCTAGACATTAGCCATGCCTATTGATTTTTTTTCAAATATATATTGGTTTTATAACGACGCACTGTGTATATAGGCCTTACTGATGACTATCTATTGAAGTGATTTCGTTCGTAGTCGACGTCCTGACATGGAGGTTTGAATACGGAAGTGAATATTTGGATACACGACCGTCACCTTCCAAACATCCAAACTAACAAAAATCGGAAGAACATATCAAGTATGTTGAACCAAACATATTAGCTCCACACTGTCCTGTGAAATGTTATACAATAATGATAACAATCAAGCTATGGGAATATTGATAAAAACAATTCTTTTTTATATTGGGTTTTAACGATGCACTATACTGATGGCTACGATCTATTGGTGTCGGTGGATGATGAATGAGATGATGGGATGATGAGATGAAAGGTTATTTTATTAGGTGTTTTGGATGGTGGGAAGGAGTCGGTCGTGGCCTTTTGTTGAGGAACCATCCCAGTATGAACCTGAACGACAGAGGGAAACCACGAAAAACCCCTGTTAGGATGGTCGACCACGGCGGGAATCGAACACCGGTCTCCCGAATGACGGTTCAGTGTGTTACCACTCGGCCACGCGTCTCGGTATAAACAACTTAGCTACACATATAAACACGTTGTTGCTCGTATTGTAACGTTTCACGTTGTAGACATTCTAGTTTCATTTGTTCACTATAGTTTATTTTGTCAGAAAACATGCTCAGTGATTTTTTTTCAACAAATTCCTGGTCGGAATGTCTTTACAACATGGAATCTGTCAAATCGTTTTGTTCCAACTGCTTAAGCGAATGTGGTTTCAATTTAATGCCGGTTTGTGTCATCGCCACTGTAGGAAAGATGATGAACAAAATATCGAAATTGATGATACCCTGCAAACGATAAAATATCATCAGCAAAAATATCAAAAATATCAATATATTGATAATATAATTGATGAAATATCATTAGCAAACTATAGCTAATTGGTTCAAAATAATATCCTTCCTATGTCTCAGATATAGAATAGAAATTTCGCCACGATTTTCCGGATACACTAACAAATTACGTTCACCAATTACAATACATGATAGGCCTTCACTCATGGTATTCAGAAATCAAATCAACGACGTGGTTGTTTTGGAATTTTGAATTCTCCCCATCAAATTATACATATATGCCCTATAATCTTATTTTTACCTTCTTATTCTCATTTAGAATACCTCTAATCACACCACCAGCGGTACACCACATTTAAAACTCATGTAAATAATGTCAATTGTGTATCAAAATAAATGATAATAATAATATATGTCTTCATTTGTACATTTTAGTTTGCATATTTTGTAGTCAGTATGTATCATATAATATAGCCTATACGGTCACACAAATTGAGTCTTATCAAAGTTGAAAAAAGAGAAAAACAATCACAATAAGTGTAGGCCTACTCTTCATTGGATGAGCGAAGCGAAGACTAAATTTCACCATAACGGTACTCGAAAAAAAAAGTTTTTTTCTCGTGCTCCACAGGTGAAACGAGAATTTGAAATTAGTTGAAACTTGGCATACACAGATGTCCTTATCTGATTCGAGACGCAATCGGTTGAACCACTTTTGAGAAACCCCATTTCAAAGTTTTCAAAAATCCCATAAAAATAACACAGAGGAAAAAATTCGTGAAAATATTTCCTTCGAGAGAATTCAAATTGTTAGGAGATTTCAATATAATAATTATTCACATCAATTATTCCGAACTTTCAATCAAATCAGATCAGCCGTTTTGATGTGAACAAATATTCAATCTCATTTTTTTAAATCACTCGAAGCTATTAAGAAATCTATTCAATCCAAGCAACATGTATCACCAATTAATTGAAAACCATTGAGATAAGGCCTTCTTTATTATCATAGAAATTAATCAGGAAATAGAATTGCACCGACGTGATTGTTTGGATCTCAAGGTGGATATAAATAACCAATCCAAAGATAAGTTGATATGTTCCAGCTCATCCATCAACGCGGCAACACATAATGCGTTTTCCTAGTAATACAAACAACAACAAATAATTAATGTATCAATAATGGTTTTATAATGACATTTTGAAATTCAATAATATGACAGTTTTATCCACTTATACGATTAGTTCTTGTAAAACGAGTTTATTATTGTAGCGCCCTACAAGGACATGTGCATGTACATGTATAGGTGATGCAATATATACAATATATGAATATGTATACATAATATATTCATTATATTCCATTAATTCGATTAAGAGTACTTGATTACACTTCAGTGGAATAATATCAATTGATTGATGCAAAATATCGATTGATCTATTCACACAACATATGTTTCGTAGTTACAATTAAGTGTGTCCCCAATCAACTGTGTCTACTGTGTAGTATTTTATTTCCACAACTTGGTTCATGTTGTTGAATGAATCTAACACCTGACACTTAAAATCATCGAATTGTGCTCCCTGATCCACATATTCCTTAGATCTCCTTGAAATCAGGTCAATATATATAATAACGTTTATTTAGCAATTTTGCTCTATTTTATACACCACATAGGCCTACATAGAAAACATACTCAACATGAAAATACAATTTTCAATACAACAATGATGAAAACAATAATATTAATAAATAAAGAATGAAGTATATACATATCTGATGCAAATGAGCACATATTCTAATTTATATTGTCCCAAAAACGCACACTTTCACTAGAATCTGGAACCAATTTTCCTTCCTTCATTAATTCAGAACATGCGCATTCCTGAAACTTCCAGATGTTGTTAGTTTGGTGATTGTTTCAGGAATGCGATTTTATATTATTAGGCCTTAGAAAAAACTGAATTGCCGATAAATGGCGATGGCCCAACTGCCCCACATCCCGCGTACCCTTCACTATGTATATTACTTGAGTAGTAGTAGTATTTATCTTCATTTAGCATCAGCTATGATTCACATTACAATACGGTACATTCATTACAAAATTATACATAATTATCTATGGAATTTATTCAATATCCACAATTTTGATTTTGATTTTAATATACCTCTGGGGCCGAATTCACAAAAGGTCATAGCTTCGATCGGGATCAACTCTGAGCCCGATCAAACTTGCTACAAAAATATTACTGATCAACTTTGATACTGTCTCAAAGATATTATAATGATAGATTGATAGTAATAATAGATTCTGTTGAAAATTGAAATAAAAAAATAAAAAATGATGGATAAAATATGGTATTATCCCTAGAAATTGTCGTAACTTTGAGCCGGATCAAAGTTATGACCTTTTGTGAATTCGGCCCCTGGACTATCCCAGTAATTCAATTTTTTTCTGTTTGTTTGGAACGATGTTGCAGCTCTTATTATTTGACCACTTTTTCATCAATTTTGCCCCCTCCCTCGTCCAAATAATGTTAGGAATACGCCGCCTCTGACTGACTACGAATAAAATAGCATATTGGTTCAATATTTCACTTCCATTGTTGTGTTTTTTTTCTTCAAAATGGTATATACATGTACAGCTCCCCGAGTGATAAAAAGGAAAAAACCGGTGGGAGAAAGGAAAGAAAATTGATCAGAACCTTCATCTCTCTTGGATCACAAGTATTCATCTCATATAATTCAATTGTACTTCATGTCAGCAGTTTTCTTTTATCAGTCATTCCTGCTATAATCAAGTACATCCATTCCGAACCATTGTTTACAGATTATATAGGCCCTATAAGATTTATAACTCGCAAGATAAATTAATCTGAAGACTATATCCATATCTATATAAAAATTCGTATATGTTTGTACTTTCCCATTTCCTGAGATATTGTATCTATTTCTTTGAAATATTTTTTTTAATAATGAACAAACTTGACTCATGCTTCTCGACTACGTCTTATCCCGATAGGAAAGCGTTCAAGAGTCCATTGGAGTCGAAACATTAGTTTGTTGGTGACTACTCAATTTTTTCCTTTGTCCATTTTGTAAAATGATTAATCTTACATCTGCTGTTAGTGTTAATGGAAAGAAGTGATTATTGCCCAAGAGACTCACTTCAAAGTGGAAGATATCAACATTGGTGTGTTTTGTGTCCGGATACATATCACAGAAACAGTCATAATGTATTCTGGACGTTCGGAACTGGAATACTTTCATCTAATCAATATGGGGTGGTAAGATCGCCCTTGTGGTGCCCCGTCCAAACGATCCTACCTCTCATCTTTAGCCTTAATTGGGGTACAATGATTCTGTATCAAGTTTCGATGTTATTAAAAAAAAAAATATATATATATTTTAAAGGTATGAGATATCAAGATTCTGATACCAGAGGAAACAGAGTTACTTTTGATACCTCCAATATGGTACAAAATTCCACTTTCTTTCATAGAACAATATGACAAAACAATTGTTATTAACATAATTACAGATAATATCCACAACTAAACATGGAAGATTCTTCAATCATCATATTGACACTCAAATGAAATAAGAACAATGAGTGGAAATAATGAAAAATAATAAGTTGTAATAATGAGAATAAAATAAGTTTGTTATATGATTAAAAAAAAAAATGATACCCACATTAGCCGGAGCTTGTGTCTGGGAGAGTAGAAAAAATAAATACTTCTATATGTACTATAATAATTGAGTTGCATTATAATTGTAGCTGTATCCGTTTGACAATAATTATGCAACATGTGTCAAAGAGTTAACCTACCATCTTCAAGGTATCAAAAGTAACTGTGTTTCTTCTATATCATAATTTTGATACCGGTAAAGTGGGATGGCTTTAACCCACTGGTGTGACTTTGCCCTTTTGTTAAAAAAGTTTCAAACCGCTACACATGAAAAAAATTCTACTTTTATCGTATCCATTTTTTTGTATCTCGATAGATATGTATCAAAATAAAATTACGTATCAAAATAGATACGATAAAATTGAAACTCTCTCATTTGTAGCAGTTTGAAACTTTTTCCAACAAAAGGGCAAAGTCACATCAGTGGGTTAAAGTCACCCAACGGTAACTCATACCGTTCAAAAGCCATTTATTTATTCAATAATTCCTTTAACCCACTTTCGAGGAAACCGGAATGGTCAGCAGCTTACAATTATCAGCTTACTAACTTATAAATGTGACTTATAACATTATATGATATCAAGTAAAGCCATTGATAATTAACAATAATGATAATGATAATAATATTTGAAATAATTTTTAAAATAATCTTAATAAATGAAAAAGGTTCTATTGATTTTAAACTCCAATCTTGAGAGGATATCAGCTTCCAATAGCTAATGTTCGTTTAATTTTGATGTTCAATTTGGAAATACATTTCATTTTAAAATTAATTCTTACTGGGACTATCAGGAATTCTGATTTTTTTCAATCAATTTCAACCAACAAACTGATATTTCCCTGAATCGACACCCATGTGCTCTACGGTATATAAAGGTACGGCTTGAAACTTAAGTAAAAGTCTGTTTCTCTCGTTTGTGACCTGTTAGATCCTATGCAATGTAATATGGTCAACTGGTTTTACCACGTCAAAGAGACATTTACTTCTGCTCCAAGCTTCACAACGCTGAAGGGTGTGCATGCTCACTGCAATTATGAAATAATTAGGCCTATTCCATTATCGCGTATAGACTTATCGAACGAAGTCTATTCTAATCGTACACATAATTAGTTCTCATTGTAATCAGTCTATTAATTAGTCGGGCTGACTGGAATTGCAGTCTGCTTGACGACAAACGTCGCGTGATGAACCGCTTAATGGACGACTTGGTGACCGAAGTTCAGGTTTAAAGTCAACACGAAGTTTTCGGAAAGATAATGAGGTGTTGTGGGCCAGGTCGTTCAACGTGAGTTCAAGGTCAGATCAGCAAATCAACCAATCAGTCGTACATATGTATTTTTGTTATTCATTTAAATTGGGTTTTAACGACGCACTATATACTGATGACTACGACCTATTGGCGTCGGTGGATGATGAATGAGATGATGGGATGATGAGATGAAAGGTTATTTTATTACGTGTATTGGATGGTGGGAAGGAGTCGATCGTGGCCTGTTGTTGAGGAACCATCCCAGTATTGACCTGAACGGCAGAAGGAAACCACGATAAACCCCTGTCAGGATGGTCGACCATGGCGGGAATTGAACCCCGGTCTCCTGAATGACAGTTCAGTGTGGTTACCACTCGACCACTTGTCTCAGTACATATGTATTGCATCTTCATATTATTGTGTGAGGTCAAGATATCTTATTTCGATATTAATTTCGAAAACTTTCTGAAGTTACTTGAATATATATATATATATATATATATATATATATATATATATATATATATATATATATATATATATATATATATATACCAATTCTCGGAAATGTATGTTTTATTCATATGAAATGGAGCCGATGTGTCCATGGAATCTATGTGTGGTTTGATTGATGGAATACATTCACAATTGGTTTTACGTTTACTTTTATTGAATCAAATTCTATTTTTTCCATGACCATATTTAAATACTTGTTCATGATTATTTTCTCACCATGTCATTAATTAATTGCCGGTAATCAATTCTTCCATTCATTAGACGAGCTTTAGCGAGGATTCAATTTGACATAGGCCTACTGAAAAAAATTGGTGTTCGTTTTCATGTTTTTTTCCCATGTTTTTTGTCGGTTCTCCACAGGTCAAACGGCTACAGCTATCAACTTCAAACTTTTTCTCATCATGGTTCCTCATCTAACTTGAATCTGTATAGTTTTGTGGCATTATCAGGTGGTAACTTTTATTTTGATGAATTTCAGAAATATCAAAAATACACATCAGAATAACACAGCGGAAAAAAAAATATTCTTATTTTCCCAAAGAATGAAATTTTGAGTGGAGTTGCAATACATTTTGATACACATTTCTGGAAATTTTCAGCTTGATCGGGTCAGCCATTTTGAAAAAAAAACATAAAATGTGCTGAATTAGTAGCACTCGAAGCAGTTTTTTCCCATTTATAACTTAAATGTCACCCAATTGGCGAATGTAGGAAAAAGTTCGGCAGAAAAGTCGACATACTATTACTATCCGCTTGTCTAACAATACATATATGGCGTTTTCCTATAGTTTCAGTAATTATTCAATCGTTTCTTCTTTCATTCCTCTCTCCCATTCATACATAGGGCCTACTTCTTTCTTCCTTTGTTTCGACAAATTGTGGGGTGTGGTTGACCAGCTGGGAAAACCACCCTTGAGCAATATGAATTTGTAAACTTCCCTTCTTGTCCACCGTCCGTGTATTTAATTCGACCTCAATCATCAGTAATAACCGGTACATGACGTGTGATTTTATAGTATCTCCATGATTTTTTGTGATTAAACATTTTCGGTATTTTAAAATGTGTTCGAATCGTTGAAAATAGATGTGTAGTAGTGCACACAAAGTGAAGGACTCGGTGATCGAGTTAGATGCAAGGGAAAGTGCGCGGTCGATACTGGGGGGTGGTTGGGCGGTTTATTTGCCACCGACGAGGGGTCATTGATCCTTCTCATCTTGTCCACATCCGATTCGAAACTCAATTGATTACACGTTGTCTCATATGTTTTACTTTTGTTTTGTCACTTTCTTTTTCTTGTTTTATTCATCAATATGTACTGTAGAGAAATTACTTGTGTTTGCGGGGGTGCCGGGTAACGGGGTACGTGCATATATACGATATTGTTAATTGTATATTTTAGAAAAACTGAATTATATATGAAATGTTTATGAAATGGAGCTGAATCCATATTTTTGTGAATATACATATCAATCTGTATTTATGAGAATATGAAGAGAAAATATATCTGGGGGAATTGACTCAGGATCATTTCGGGTATACCTATATTTGATCATAGTCTTTACTCTCCACTCTGAAGCCCCGTTTACACGGCTCAATTTTTCATCAGAATAATTATACCCAATACTTGTTATCAATTATTTTGACAGAAACATTGAATGTTCGTTTACACTGTTCAATAAGTTCGGTCAAATGATGACGTCGTGCTGACGTCAGGTGAACATGTTTGTCTGGTATTTAACTGGCCGTGATTACTCAGCTGTTCGTCATTCTACATTACATCAGATTCAGACTCGGACAACGAAAGTGGGGTTATATTTGACCAATTGCATGGGTATTATGTAGTATGTACACCTGAAATGTTAATAAGTCAAAACTGTAATTACATGTTATGGAATTCGGGAGAGTTTACGACGTTGAGACATAACTCTACTTGTACAAATTCATCAATAATATTTAATACAAATTTATTTAATAATAGATCGAATAAATATATCTTCTATTTCTTGCAGCCTACGCCGTGGTCCCGGTGCCAATGTCCAGGACAGTTCCGGCTACTCTGCCCTCCACCATGCGGCCCTCAACGGCCACAAGGAGATTGTGCAGCTCTTGCTCACTCACGAGGCGTCGAAGAACATCGTCGACGTGAAGGGTTCGTCGCCGTTACACTTGGCCGCCTGGACGGGCAACGTCGACATCGTCCGGCTTCTCCTGTGTCACGGCCCGTCGGTGGCCAACGTCAACCTAACGGTGAGTCAGCTGGAGGGTCAAAGTTCACGATAACCAGACCGGGGTGCATCTATACCAAGGAGGCTAGACCCTAACCTTTACTGTACACTGAAACAATGCATTATTCACGCAAGGAACGTATTTCATTTCTAAAAATTGCAAACATCAACAATTTGAATTAGAAGAATGTTCTTTAAAATTCAGTCAAACTATCACTTTATTTTTTTACGTATGGTATTCTTAATTAGCAGCGGGACAATGGTTTGTCCCGGCCGACCCTTCTCGGGACTTGAACTTGAATAAAGAACAATCCCAACCAATCAGGGACGAGTGGTCACCCAAACTTGGAACACAAAATCAAAATAGTATCTATCCTCCCTGGTATATACTAGGAAAAAGTAGGATTTGCGTTGTGAGATGAGCTTAATTAGAAGTATTGAAATCTAGAATGAAAAATATTTCGTCAGATCAATCCACATCTACGGGCCTTGGATTACTTCAAACGTTCAAAAACCTTACCTGCAACTTGTTGATATTTATAGTGCTGCAACCTGTCACATATATACACTTCGCAAAACCAATTGATCCCAACCTCGAATAAAATTAATACTTTTATTGCATTTTGTTCGTTATTTTCCATCCGAATGTTGTGAAAGTCTCTGAAAATATCCGTGATCGTGTTTTCCATGTTCGGTGAAAATTTCGAAGTTTTTGAAAATTTTCCACATTACAAATATTTTCCATCCGTGTTATTCTTATGAGGATTTCTCAAACTTTCCGAGTTTTTTCCGGAAAAACTTTCCGCCCGATTTTTCTGAAAAACAGTCCCAACCTATTCGGGTATGACAGAAATATGTAGAAAATGTTACAAGTCGATGAGTATTTTTCCTGACCTATAGGCCTATGCTGCGCAAAAAATTACAAAAAAACAACAAAAACAACAACAACAACAAAGTAAAAACGAAGCCCATTTTTTTTTGGTATGTGAAATGGAATCTTCGCCACGCTCATCTAACACTTCGGTATAGGTCCCACATGCACACTGCCGACTTTCCTCGCATGTGTTGCCTATATCGGCTGATGGATCAGTTCAGAATGATGATTGGCAACGTTTCCCCCCAATCCTGTCCAAGATTTCTTCACTTATCGTCTCTGAGTGTGTTGCCTCATCTGAATCACTTCTCATGAAATATTTCTGGAATACCTTGCAATCTTCTCGAAACATCTTGAAATCGTCGGAAAATCTCTTGAAATCCCTTGAAATATTCCTAAAATCCCTTGAAAAATATTCTTGAAATTCCTTGAAATCGCCTTGAAATCCCGTGAAATCTTCTTGAAATACCTTGGAAACTTCTTGTAATCCCGTGAAATCTCACTGAAATCTTCTTGAAATCCCGTGAAATCTCCCTGAAATCCCTTGAAATCTTCTTGAAATTGTCGGGAAATCTCTTGAAAATTGATAATGTATGTAAGAAATTTGAAGATGAAAGTGATCAAATTAAAAGAAACAATACTTATATGAGGCATAGGAGAAAACCTTCCACTATTACATGCTCTCACGATATAAAGGAAATGATCTTCGAAAAATCAAGTTGTACTTCAGCCAAGCTGGAAAAACCATGTCAAGAACATGGCAATTGTTTCAACAATAGATATTTGATTCAAATTGCATTTGACAGCATTGTTGTGTTTTTTTTTCATTCAACTGAATCATTTTAAATCTGCATATGAGAAAAAAACGTGTCAAAGTTAGCAAACTCTGGATTGTTTCTTCAAAGGGTACATTTATAGTACCTTAATTTTCTTGCGACGTATTTAAAGCCTAACCAGACAAATCATGTCGTCCTTTCTGGTCCAGAAAAACAATCAACTTCACAAAATACAACCCTAGAAAAGTCATTTGGCGCGAATCTACGCTGAGTCTTTCAATATGTATTATCTACACGAGATTAGATGGTTGCGATCGACCACCTCTCCTATCCATCAGTACTGGCGATTGGGAGTTCCGACCCGCCATCACGCGGGCAAGGTATTAAACCTGTTTTATGTTCTCGTTGGCCTATATACATCTGAAGGAGTAATTCGAGCCAAATAAAGAATGAGAACGAACATCTGAAGATTCGTCTCGTCTAGATTGTTTTAATTCTACTCGGATGGCGTATACGCTCAGTCGATAAGGCAGTTTGTGGATAAACCAAGTCGATGAGGCAGTCTGCGAATGAGCGAAGTCGATAAGGCAGTCTGCGAATGAGCCAAGTCGATGAGTCAGTTTGTGGATGAGTCAAGTCGATAAGACAGTCTGCGAATAAGCCAAGTCGATAAGGCAGTTTGCGATGCTGCTTTGTCGACGCCGACCTGCAAGATTTTTTGAGGGAGGGATATTCTTTCCGAAATTGTCCGTATATATATATATATATATATATATATATATATATATATATATATATATATATATATATATATATATATATATATATATATATATATATATATATATATATATCTTTACCTAAACTTTCACGATTCATATTCATTTAAATTGACTGGAACTGGGCTGTTTTTTAACCGTGATATATTTATTCAAACTGACCAACGTTTCAACGAGAAAAAAAGTATACAGTATAGTTTGGACCCTGATGAGGACGAGACCAATCTCGTTGAAACGTTGGTCAGTTTAAATAAATAGGCTATATCACGATTAAAAAACAGCCCAGTTTCAGTCAATTTAAATATATATATATATATATATATATATATATATATATATATATATATATATATATATATATATATATATACATATATATATATATATATATATATATATATATATATACATATATTTATATATATATTTATATATATATATATATATATATATATATATATATATATATATATATATATATATATATATATATATATATATATATATATATATATATACATATATTTATTATGTGTTTGTGT
This sequence comes from Brachyptera risi, assembly GCA_964007535.1. Taxonomy (NCBI): domain Eukaryota; kingdom Metazoa; phylum Arthropoda; class Insecta; order Plecoptera; family Taeniopterygidae; genus Brachyptera; species Brachyptera risi. The sequence goes on along the minus strand of OZ023330.1, from coordinate 38,750,669 downwards.
TTGTGTATTTAAAATATATATTCACACAGATGCGTATATAGATATTCGTGGTCACGAATTTACGTATATTGACCTTCACGCAATAGATATATGATTTTTTTTGATGACACAAAAAGTCGAAACTTGATACAAAAGCATTGTTCCCCCAATGAATGGATGAAAGGAATTCACATTCGATACGCATTTATGTATACCCATATATCGTACGGTCACGTCTACTATAGGCCTAAAAAGTCAATCTATAATTTCTAATGATTAATAATGATCATATCTAATGATTATATACTACTGTTAAAAGTCAATATACTCTATAACACAACACTCAATACAGAATTCCAATACTGGGCATAGCTCCTCGATTTATATTCATTTTTGAACAGATAGTTTTAGATTAATGATGAAACAATATTTAAAAAACCGGCACCTCCACCATCATCCCACATCCCGGCACCTCCACCAAAATATCCCAGCCCAGAAGCCCAGCTATATGAAACGATAATCATAATACGTTTGAGAACATTGTTGTTACCGAGACGCGTGGCCGAGTGGTAACACACTGAACCGTCATTCGGGAGGCCGGGGTTCGATTCCCGCCATGGTCGAACATCCTGACAGGGGTTTTTCGTGGTTTCTCTCTGTCATTCAGGTTGATACTGGGATGGTTCCTCAACAACAGGCCACGACCGACTCCTTTCCACCATCCAAAACACCCAATAAAATAATATTTCATCTCATCATCCCATCATCTCATTCATCATCCATCGACGCCAATAGATCGTAGCCATCAGTATAGTGCGTCGTTAAAACCCGATATATATATATATATATATATATATATATATATATATATATATATATATATATATATATATATATATATATACATATATATATATATATATATATATATATATATATATATAGGCCCATATATATATATATATATATATATATATATATATATATATATATATATATATATATATATATATATATATAGAGAGAGAGAGAGAGAGAGAGAGAGAGAGAGAGAGAGAGAGAGAGAGAGAGAGAGAGAGAGAGAGAGAGAGAGAGGAGAGAGAGAGAGAGAGAAGAGAGAGAGAGAGAGAGAGAGAGAGAGAGAGAGAGAGAGATTGAGGAGAGAGAGAGAGAGAGAGAGAGAGAGAGAAAGAAAGAGAGAGAGAGAGATGAGAGAGAGAGAGAGAGAGAGAGAGAAAATATTGTTGTTTCGTCATATCGTTGTGTTATCGATTCATCTAATATTCCATGACTCGAAACGATTTCTTATTATTTAACCAACTTATTCAGCATCTCACGACAGTTCTTCTCTATTTTGCTCATATTACCGGTATATCGTATTGAATTTATTCTGTTATTATCTCCATGTGTTGTAATTCTATCTTATATTTGTCATGTAATAGTTTAATGAGAATATAAAACATGTTGAAATTGAAATTGAATTGATGTATGAAAATGTACAGCCAAATTAATTGTGCACTTGCCGTGATGACGTGCTCGTATGACCACTCGTGACCTTTGTGTAGTACACCCAATCGACACATGAATCGCATTCCCCTCCAAGTTGTCTATACGTATACGTTTCTGTGATGTACACGGGCCACTAATTAGACTGGCCCATTGAGATCGAAGTCTATTGATAGCAGCTTCACAGTTGACTAACTGTCAATGCCGGGGTCAAACTGGAGTCGGTTGTTTGGTTGATCCAGACTTGAGTGGGGAAGAGTTCGTCCTTAATTAACCCTCCGATTGGGGAGAGGATGACTTTTCATCAGAGGAAAAATACTTGTAGTTGTTTGTGTTGGGGGGTAGGGGGGATTTATATTGCGTTGAAGGATGCACTCTAAAGCACGGTGAACTGACAACTCTATATGTAGTTTCAATCGCCAATTCATTTATCTATTTATTTATTTATTCGATAATTTCTTTGACCATCTTCCGAGGAAATCGTAATGTTCAGCAGCTTACAATTATCAACTCACTAACTCATAAATATGGCTTATAACATTATATGATATCAAGTAAATCCATTGAAAATTAACAATAATGATAATAATATTTGAAAATAGTATTTGAGATAATTTCAATGAATCAAAAAAGGTGTCTATTAATTTTGAGCTCCAATTTTCAGGTTATATCAGGCTTATCAACTCTCAATAGCTATAGGTTTGTTCAATTTTGAAGTTCAATTAGGAAATACATTTCATTTTAAAATTAATTCTAATTATAATTAAGACTATCAAAACTTCTGATTTTTTCAATCATTTTCGATTCTCAAGATGAGTACAGTTTTGAATCAATTCTAGTTTTAATTAATTATGATTTCAAGTTATTTTGAATATTGATTCAAATTTTTCAAATAAGTCAGAGTCCATGAAATCCTCTATACGGAGTAGAGAGTGTTTTTCTACAGTAGGCCTAGAAAGTGTTTTCAAATTGGTTTGGGCAATTAGCTATAAACCAGTCGCTTAAACTTGACATCAATTGGATTGTTGTTGACATGGAGTTGGGTTGGTGAGAATACAGTCAGCTCCTAAAACGTCAACCCGATTGGCCTTCTAGCGTCAAACAATCATGAGAATACTGGTGAGAATCTAGCTTATCGAATGTATCGAAATTCAAGAATATTTCTTCATCTTTCCTGATCACGTGCTCCATCGAAATTAACATTATTTTCCGAGTTGTCGATTGCGTTATGAATGTAAATCCAATCTGATTGGCGATCAGTTGTCAATAGTGACGATTGGCGACGGTGACGATGAGAATCATCGTAAGAGAAAGCTCAGAGAAAAGCGGCAAAGAACGCCCTATCCAAATACGACAGGTGACACAACACTACAGAAATGATGAAAGGTCTGAAATGGGAACCTCTGCAATTGAAGAGAGGAAAATCAAAACTTATAACCATTTACAAAATAGTATCGAATCATGAGGCGTGGAAAGAGATGAAGAATTCTGTGAAGCTATCTTCATTTTTGGGAACGATTGGACACAGATTCGAATTGACGACATTAAGAGTTCATGGGAGTCGATTAATCGAAATATCAGTTTATTGATGACAACTTTTGAATGGTATGAGATATCAAAATTCGAATACGCGAGAACCACAGATAATTATAATAGCTTCAAAATGGTATATAAGTTATGACTATTCAAGTCATGCCGTATAAGTGTGAAGCGTCGACACCTGAAGGAACACTTTTTTTAGCTGTACACGCTTGACAGTTATGCGACATGACTCAAATAGTTGTTACTTATTATATCATCTTGAAGCTATCATAATTATCTGTGTTTCTCGCGTTTTGGAATGTTGATAACTCATACCGTTCAAAAGTTATTATCAAGAAACTGATATTTCGCTAAATCGACTCCGGTGGACTCTTCTAAGTCATGATACAAAACATGGGCAAATTCTCTCTCATCGACACCATAACTCAACAATGGAATGCACTGGTAGATCGACTAATGAATGACCAGAATCAGTGGAAAACCTCAGGAAAACCATTGGAAGTAGCTAAGTTCATTTATACCAAGATGCTTCTTCACATCTCACAACCCAGGACTAAAACCTGACAGTCAAAACAGGACAAAAGGCGTCAATACAGGCTTTATAGCTCCCAACACATGGTGGGGTAAACGGTAGAACCAATCAGTCTAATTCTTTTCGCAATGAAACAACAATGAGTATATCTGTGCCTCTACGTTCATTAAAAGTCATAATTCTATATTATATCAGTCTAAAAGAATCGTAGAAACAATGAAAAACTGGTAGAAACATGTTGATTGTTGATAAGTATTCTGAAAGGGTTGAAAAAAACATACCACGAACTAAAGCTTTTCGAACGAACACGTATTGAACACTGGTTATCACTCAACTGAAAACTGTAAGTCAATACGATGATTGGTTTCCCGTTGCCAACTTGGGCCCCGAACGTCTGCAATCAAGCCGGTGGGCAAGATGTAAAGAAGCCTCTTGAAGATTGGCAATGTTGGATTCAAATATATTGTGAAAAAGTGAATGTAGAATGTTTGAAACACAAAAAATCTTCGTACATGCAATATTCCAGCATCTGTCTCATCGACCGAAAGGGTTATCAATGATCTGTTCACATATCACATTGTCGTTATCATACCAATTATAAAATATCATCTCATTTTTACATTTCGAAAAAAAATACAACCGACATCGCAGTGTAATGATTATTTATCCATGCGGACCGTATTTGTGATGACGCCAAGGGCTTTAGAGTATGGTCGACTGATCACTTGTCATCCCCCCCTCCCTCCCTCCCTCCCTCCCTTCATCACACTCCCCAACCAGCATTTCAATATTCATCTCCCTCCCGGAGCCTGGGTCATATACCGGATAACCGGATTATACTCAGTTATCCCGTCCGGGAGGAAAAGTGCTGGAGCGATGGCAGATTTCATCACTAGACCATTTCCTTTTCCATCGGGTTTTCGTTTTTGTTTTATTGGTGATGCTGTTTTTTTTTTTTTTGGTTTCCGCTTTTGCGTCTATGAATGTGCCACACACACACACACACGTTTGCGACTTTTCATTTATATATAGATATATAAGTATGAAAATGGGATGTGCAGACAGTAATTTGTTTTGCGGTGACGCTGTTCGAAGCGGCGAGGCTTGAAGAGATGGCAGTGTGATGGGTATCAGGAACAACGCGTCTGTCTGTAACTGACGTCCCCACCCCAGACTCTTCCCCCTACCTCCCCCCACCCCCTAACCCCTCCCACACCTTGCCCTTGTACGGAGATATCACAGATTAACAGAGGTTTTTCTCTAATCATGGCGTACGTTCGACGGTTATCAATGGATCACGGTAATATTGACTATACGTATAAGTATGTCCAATTGGATGTATATAGCTGGAAGAAGAACACTTTTTTGAGAGTGCGTGACTTTTGGCTTACATCGTATCAGTTGTCTGCTAGCTGTCTTGACTACATACGATGATAGGTTGTATATAAATTGATATATATATATATATATATATATATATATATATATATATATATATATATATATATATATATATATATATATATATATATATATATATATATATATATATATATATATATATATATATATATATATATATATATATATATATATATATATATATATAATTATATACTATACTGAACTATTCAATATATAATCGATGTTAATAAAGTTAATATTGTTCCACGAAAGAGGGTCGTATACCTACAAAATTATTGTTCGAACTCTCGACGTCTTCAGGTTTCGTACCCTCGCTACAACTCCTGAGATCTACTGTTTTTCAAAGATGTAGTTTCGTTTCCAATCGTTAATCTCCTCCTGAAGAATATTCTGAGAGTATGGGATATATCCTCAACATTCCATAGGTATGGATTGATTGATATTTGTGTTTTTCACGTTGGTAGACGAGCTTCTTCCGTGGATCATACAAGTATTACTCAGTATATTATTTTTAATTAATATATATATATATATATATATATATATATATATATATATATATATATATATATATATGAATATATAACTTATATATATATATATATATATATATAACTTATATATATATATATATATATATATATATATATATATATATATATATATATATATATTCATGAATATATATAGATTCATATATATATATATTTATATATATATATATATATGTATATATATATATATATATATATATATATATATATATATATATATATATATATATATATATATATATTCTATATTCATGTATACATTGGAGAGGACGAGGCATAGTAGAAGGGTCAAGCCACTTTCCTTCTCCAGAGTTGTTTTGGACAATGGGCCTAAAAAGCAGTTAGTAGTTCTAGTTCCATTCATTAGTTAGCAGACAAAAAAAATTCTCCCTCAAATATATTATTGAAAATATCAAAAATTATTATGTGTTCCATTACAATATTCCACTCCGCCCTTGGGGATAGGGCAAAGTGGAAAGTTGCAATTTAAACCATAGTGGAACATTAGGCTCAGGATATAATATGGGCCTCAATTCAAAATACAAAATTTTTGTCGAATGTCTTAAGAGGCCACAGGCGCTCTACACGGGCTCGTTGTTCGCTGGCTTCAGAGTCGAGTTCAACATGCATCGTGTGCTAGGGGCAACCCGTAGACTAGCCCACCGAACTCGTATTCACATAAACGCCGTCAATTCCCTAGCTCACACTTTTGATATATTTCACATTTTATATTTTTTTTCGGTATTCAAAAATATGTATCTAGGTTTTCGCATTTTCGAAATTTTTTCATTTTCCATTTGAAGAATTTGAAAAATCACAGATTTCGTTCAAAATTCTGTGAATGCGATAACATCTGTATTTCAATTTTAATAACAGAATGCAAAAACAATTATATTGATATCTCGAAAATTACGGCCGTGAGAGTTAGCGGCGTGAAATACGAGCACCAGCGGCCTCTTAAGGCCTTGATCATATCGAGGTTTAATTTCTTCCAGTCATCAATCATCATATTTTCTTTCCAGACCAAAGACAGTGAAACTGCCCTACACTGTGCTGCCCACTTCGGTCACACAACTGTGGTCAGCGAGCTACTCGAGCATCATTGCGACGCCTCCATACGTAACGCTCGGGAAGAGACGGCGCTGGACCTGGCTGCCCAGTACGGGCGTCTGGAGACCGTCGAGTTGCTTGTCCGCACCCATCCAGAGCTGATCCGGCCGTATGCCAAGGGGGAATGTCCCCCATTGTTGTTCCCGCATACGCCACTTCATCTAGCGAGCAGGAATGGTCACAAGTAAGGGATTATTTATGATATTGTTGTATATTTATATTTATATTTACTCATTAATCATCATTATTCTCATAACAATATATAATTAAAAATTGAGCACAACTTAATCCATATTATGAATATTATTTATATAAAATAAGTTGGTACACAAAAATAAATGGTACACTCATAAAAAAAGTAATTATTCTACAATGTACATAAAAATTGAGTGCAATTATGAATAACTAATGAAGTTGAAAAGGAAAAAAAACAATAATGAAAATGATGGAACCCACATAAGCCAAGGCTTGTGTGTGGGAAATGAGTTGGAGGAGAAAAAATATACATACATTATTGCAAGATGGGGTGAAAGTACATAGACCTAACATTAAAAACATGAAATAATACAGATGAAATAATTAGTTGAAGCTCAACTGGTAAACAATATGAGTAACATCTTGAAAAATTGAAGGTCGATCTAGCGAATTATCAGTTTGGTCATTGTAGGCTCCGTTCAAATAACAAACGACAAACAGTCGTTACCATAGCAACACAGCGAACTGGTGGACTACTAAATATTCTGATTGGTCAATTCCAACTGGTGGACATTATAATTTTCACAAAGCCCTAAAAAGGCTCAACTGTGAGTTTTCAACTCCAATAGTGCATGACATGTCAAACTGTATACTAATATATAAACTACACTAATGCTGTCTGAATATTACATTCATATACAATATGTATTTGGCTGTCATTTTATTGGTTGAACTCCGTAAGTCGTGCTAGCTATAATGTGAGTTGTTCGGTCTATATAATATATCGGATTGCGATTAGTTTTATCTTATATATATATATATATATATATATATATATATATATACTGGGTTTTATCGACGCACTATATTGTTGGCTACGATCTATTGGTGTCGGTGGATGATGAATGAGATGATGTGATGATGGAGATGAATGGTTATTTTATTAGGTGTTGTTTGGATAGTGGGAAGGAGTCGGTCTTGGCCTGTTGTTGAGGAACCATCCCAGTATAACCTGAACGACAGAGAGAAACCACGAAAAACCCCTGTCAAGATGGTCGACCATGGCGGGAATCGAACCCCGGTCTCCCTAATGACGGTTCAGTGTGTTACCACTCAGCCACGCGCCTCGGTTGCAATTAGATTATATAGTCAGTATCTGTTATATTAGTAATTTCTAATAGCTATTGGCTAAAGGCCTGACGTTGGGGCATAGGCCATATACTCCCCAACATGATGCTC
>OZ023330.1:38694070-38739887 GCA_964007535.1 Brachyptera risi | reverse complement strand
ATAGATAGATAGATAGATAGATAGATAGATAGATAGATAGATAGATAGATAGATAGATAGATAGATAGATAGATAGATAGATAGATAGATAGATAGATAGATAGATAGATAGATAGATAGATAGATAGATAGATAGATAGATAGATAGATAGATAGATAGATAGATAGATAGATAGATAGATAGATAGATAGATAGATAGATAGATAGATAGATAGATAGATAGATAGATAGATAGATAGATAGATAGATAGATAGATAGATAGATAGATAGATAGATAGATAGATAGATAGATAGATAGATAGATAGATAGATAGATAGATAGATAGATAGATAGATAGATAGATAGATAGATAGATAGATAGATAGATAGATAGATAGATAGATAGATAGATAGATAGATAGATAGATAGATAGATAGATAGATAGATAGATAGATAGATAGATAGATAGATAGATAGATAGATAGATAGATAGATAGATAGATAGATAGATAGATAGATAGATAGATAGATAGATAGATAGATAGATAGATAAATAGATAGATAGATAGATAGATATATAAATATATATATATATATATATATATATATATATATATATATATATATATATGTATATATATATATATATATATATATATATATATATATATGAATATTATGTGTACATATTTATTTATGTACATATAAATATATATATACATATGAATATATATATACATATATATATATATATTTATATATATATATATATATATATATATATATATATATATTTATATATATATATATATATATATATATATATATGTATGAATATATATATATGTATGTATCGATATAGATATGTTCATAGATATATTTATATATATAAATATATATATATATATATATATATATATATATGTATATATATATATATATATATATATATATATATATATATATATATATATATATATATGTATATATATATATATATATATAAATATATATATATATATATATATATATATATATATATATATATATATATAAATAAATATATATATATATATATATATATATATATATATATATATATATATATATATATATCTATACATACATATATATATTTCCATTCCTTATATATATATATATATATATATATATATATATATATATATATATATATATATATATATATATATATATATTCATATATATATATATATATATATATATATATATATTTATATATATATATATATATATATATATTTATATATATATATATATATATATATATATATATATATATGTATATATATATATATTATATATATATATATATATATATATATGTATATATATATATATATATATATATGTATATATATATATATATATATATATATATATATATATATATATATATATATATATATATATATATATATGTATATATATATATATATATATATATATATATATATATATATATATATATATATATATAGTTCGTATAGGCCTACATGCATTTGGATGTCTTACTTTAATCGATATTTCTTTCAATTAGTTTGTCTCGCGTCACTCACACTATTTGTGCATCATAGAATCTGCTATCAGTTATTTACTCATCCATTCATTCTATCATCTCGTCCAAACGCACTCATTCATTCATGTACTACATTTATGCCTAGTAATCTGCAGCCATGGCTATTAGTCGATATACGTTTTCCATCTTCATTCTATGGTATTATCACTGTTGCTCGATAAGTAATTGGATTAATATAATGTTGTGTATTCCTCTAACCGTATCTATCTATGCTCATCTTGTATCCAGCGTTGATCTATACGTTATATACTGCAGGGCTTGCCATCGCCGGCAACTGTTAGCCATACATCCAGTGCATTCATCCGCTCATTTTGCTACCGTATGCATGCCCAAACATAAACACTATCATTTAATACCACTGTATATGTATCGTCATATGAGCAAAACCACCCCCTAAGGCAGCTAGCACCATGTATGCAGTTTGGAACCATAGTTGTATATATATATATATGTGTGTATGTATATATATATATATATATATATATATATATATATATATATATATATATATATATATATATATATATATATATATATACAGAGAGAGAGAGATATATGTATATATATATTTATATATATATATAGATATATATATTTATATATATATATATATATATATATATATAGATATATATATATATATATATATATATATATATATAATATATATATATATATATATATATATATATATATATATATATATATATATATATATATATATATATATATATATATATATATATATATATATATATATATATGTATACAGCATTAAATGCACTATCCCATTTATGCGGATGGTATACTGTATTTTAAGAGGGGATTCTGTTATAGGTATTAAATTCAGTGATGCATTGATTTCTGATGGGTCAGTCCTAATGCATATGTATTTACATCTGCTATCGGGAAAATGGTGTACTTGTTCCTGGTGTTTGAGTGAACATAGGAAAATGATGTCATACATTCGTTTGTATGGTTTGTTTGTTTTAATTTCAGACATCGATACAAATCAGTTAGTTCAGGATTGGCTGTACGTTTGAAAGATTGGCGCGGGTTAATCGGTGAATTATCTTGTTATCACCCTCGGTGTCGTATGTTTTTTCCGTACCTCGACTGATTATCAACAAATGAAGATATAATCAAAAGTCATATTATATTGTTTTCCCAGAGTTTATTATATACTTACCCTTCATTCAATAGAAAAGTGATATATTGCATTGTTTTCTCATTTCAAATTCGTTTCATTCTCGGTTTTTTCTTCCAAAGGGTATTTTGTCCATGACAATACAGAAAGAAGTACAGATATAGGACAATCACTATATACACTTATCATAAATGATAAAACTTCATACCGAACTGTTCTTTCGATCAGCAAGGGAATTGATTGCAGAAGCAAGCGTAAAACTTACAGAATGGATTTTTGCTAAATTCGAAACTATATTTATCAATTTTCGAAACATGGTTAATAATCGGTCATCCATAGACGTTCAGCTCGAATCCCAATCATTCTAAAAACCAGACTGAATATAGTGTGCGACACATTTCTATATTGGGTTTTAACGACGTAGGCCTACTATACTGACGACTACGATCTATTGGGGTTTGGGTTTTTATTGGTTTTTTTTCAACGACGCACTGTAATGATTACTAAGATCTATTGGCGTCGGATGAATGATTAATGAGATGATGGGATGATGAGATGAAGGTTTTTATGGGTAGTGGGAAAGATAGTGGGAAGTCAGCGGTCGTGGCCTTCTATTGGCGTCGGTGGATGATGAATGAGATGGTGGGATGACGAGATGAAAGGTTATTTTATTAGGTGTTTTTGGATGGTGGGAAGGAGTCGGTCGTGGCCTGTTGTTGAGGATCCATCCCAGTGTTAAACTGAACGACAGAGGAAAACCAGGAAAACCCCCGGTCAGAATGGCGACCATGGCGCGAATGATGGTTCAGTGTGTTACCACTCGGCCACGCGTCTCGGTATCTTCCGTAAATGTTATATTCTATTTCCAATGTTCCTCCCATCCCACATAGGCCTACAACTATCTCCTGATATTCTGGTATCGATATAATTTTAATCAACATCATATGTTTCCGTTTCAAACGATCGAAATCTGATCCGCCATATAGTGGTTATCCATTGATGTGTTCCACCATGTGTGATGTGCATCGGTGCATATACACATACACGTATACTGTACACAATCATAGAATCCATTATTGACAAAACGAAAATCAAGATAAAACACCGAAAATGGTATCTATAGATAGATATATCCCAACACGTTCGTACAGTCTTCATATTGTGTAAAATCAGATCACAATACAGACCTTGTTACTCAAACTATTTTTTTTTGTATTTGTTTATTTGTTTCGTTTGTTTATTATTTTTTTTCTTTCTGTATATTGGGTGTATAATTATTATTATTCATTCATTAAAACAGTTTAGCAATACATTTTTACAATGTTCTCATCTCGGTGACTGAGTAATTGACCAATGTGGGTGTGCGTGACTTTTACGAAGCAGGGCAAATTTTAGATACCTTGATTGGTTATGTCCCTATTTTCCCCTGCTTCGCTGTCCACTTGATTGGTTTTTATATTTTGTGACATCACGTGGGCGAACGATGTACAATGGTCAATTATTTTTAACTAGTCAAACGCGAAATATGCGTTGTAAGATGAGCGAGATATCTCAATAAGGTATAAAAGTCCTTGAAATAGTTTTACCCTTGCTACTTTATCGACTTTGGTATTCTACACACCTTGATATCTGAATAAGCTATAAAAGTCGTTAAAGAAGTTCTACTCTTGCCACTTCATTGACTCTGGTATTCTACACACCTTGACGCATATAAAAAATACTTCATTGTTGGTCAACTCTTGAATCTAGAAAGCAGTGAATCTCGACAACTTAATTCTGTCATAATTTTTATGATATATTTTATGAATATTATCAGTCATTTTATTTTTTTTCTCCAAAACGACTGATCAGAATTGCTTAAAAAATCGTAATAATGTGTAAAATCCATGTATACACATTTAGAGAAAATTTCATCCCATCTGGAAAGATTTTATTTTTCAACATTTTCCGCCCAGCCAAATCTTATGGGGTTTTTAGAAACTTTGAGATGATGATTCTCAAAATCGGTTCGACCGATTCATCCCAAAAACTATACAGTTCTAAGTTGGATGAGTTTGGGTGTACAAAAAAAGTTTCATGTTGATCAGTCAACCCTTGCGACCTGTGGAGTGCTTACAAACAAAAAAAAAAACAAACAAAAAAAAAAAAAAAAAAAAAAACACACAGACAAAGCCCTATAAGAGTGGGATGGAGACTTCGCTACGCTCATCAATTATTGTTTTTAATTATTATCAATATCGAGGGGAAAGAGGTAATGGAAAGATGTGGAATGAAATGTATAGTGAAATGGATGAGCTGTTTTTGAACTGTTGCTTAATTTTTCATACCATATAAGATGTTCGTGTTGACTGTAGAGTATACATGGAAATAACACGTTCTTTGCTATATTATTTCAATATATTTCATGAAACATTCCTGCCCTGCCATATATGGTGCATTTCACCTGATTTTTTTATTTTCACTTCAGTCAGAAATGTAACGATCCACTTGGAATAATAGATGAATGAAATGCAATAGATTATTAGGAGTTTTATTCAGACAGTGGGAAAGAAGAATTTATTACATGTTTTGAGGAACTTCCGTAGTCTTCACTTTCTCGACTTGGGAGAGTCATGAAAATCTCCCTCAGGTAGGTTAACCTTATGCGAATCGAACGTCGGCCTCCTGAATGACGCTTCGGCCCACTACCAACTGAACCGTGCGTCACAGTATCGAATGTGAATTAGTTGAATGGAAAGTTGTACAGTTGATTGTGTAATTGTTTGTATTTGTTTTTCAATTTATTTTTGTTTGTTTGTGTGTATATGTTCACTTTATTAGTACGTGATATCCATTTTTTTTTTGTCGACGCTTATTCAATTTTCTTCGAAGTACCGTAAAGTGGTGTGACTTTGCCCTTTTGTTGGAAAAAGTTTCAAACTGCTACAAATGAGGATGTTTTAACTTCATCGTATCTATTTTGAAACGTATTTTGATTTTGATACGTATCTATAGATACAAAAAAAATGGATACCATGAAATTAAAACTTTTTCATTTGTGGCAGTTTGAAACTTTCTCCAACAAAAGGGCAAAGTCACATCAGTGGGTTGAAGTCACCCCACTTTACCGGTATATATACCGGTAAAGTTATATAATTTGTAATGTAACTATAGCAAAACAAGCAAATGAGAATTGTAGTGGTTGAATTCCCTACGATCGATCGTTTTTACCAACGATCGACCGTCTTGTCAGCCATACTTTAGTTTCCGGTTGTCGAGACTTCCAACGGGCGTACACCGAATTGTCCACTTAGCTAATTGGTAAACACAAAAATTCCAAGTTGTTTTAATAGAGTGCAAACTTGGCTACGGAATGATTTATTATAAAAGCTTGGAACATCAGAAATACGCGTACCGTAGCATAAACTTTTCTAGACGAAAACTTGATATTTGTAGAAGCGTATAATTGAGCTCAGCTCAGTCTTGATTCTGATACAGATATTTGAAGAATCAAGCGATCAAGTTTTCACTTTCGCCCATGTTTAAATTGACGTTTCGTGTAAGTTTCAATTACTTCTCAGTTCATATATATATATATATATATATATATATATATATATATATATATATATATATATATATATATATATATATATATATATGTATATATTCATATATATATATATATATATATATATTGTTAACGCCGGTCTTTTGAGACCAGCTAGCTCGTTTGCCCTAGTTTGTCATTTGAACATGAAATCATTCTATTGCGTCATGGAATGTTGTTTGTACATTGCAAACCGTGTTTCTAGTCGACCTTCCTTTCTCATTGCTGGTTGGCTGGTGGGTTGTCACGCGTTGTGTGCGTCCAATCACAGCTCGCCATTCTCGCGTTGCCTGACTAAGCTAGGCCTCGCAGCTCAGTTCTTCTCTATACTCGATTGAGGTCGGACGTACTTTTAGTCGCTCGTCAAGTGGGTGAATTCGGTCATATTCTCGACCAGCTCTTGTTGTGTGAGCTTCTCCCGTCCTTCTCTACTTTGTTAGAGTTCGGACGTACTGTACATTATTTCGCATGTACGCAGTTGTTTCTTTTCTATTTTTCGTTCTTCTTGAGTCGTTAATAGGACCTCTTTCCATACTTTCTTGTTTCTAATTCTTCACATTTGTTTTGGTCTTTATCATTTACGAAGTTGGGTGTTTTGTTTTCTCTCAAGCTTTTGTTTATTGTTTATTCGAATGGTGTGCGGGGACACCACTCAGGTTTGATCTATTTTGTTTCGCTTTCTATTTATTCTTTGATTTGGTCAATAACAACGTCAAGTCGACGTAGACCAAATACGTATCGTTTTGGGGTGAGGCATAATCCGAGTTTGGATTATGCTCGCCTGATTATTAATGCCAAGTCGGCATCCGAATACAGTCCACTGGTCTCTCATCGCCATCTCTAAGATCGGCGGTAACATTTTGGTCCCTTGAGCCGGAGATTATTTTTGGTTCCAATTTCTCGTCATTCGTGAGGCGGAATCCATCTCCGGATTCTTATTTCGTTCTCTTGTTGGAATCCATTTGTGAATTCCATTCTTTTCACCACGCGGAGTCCATCTCCGGATTCCAATTGCTTTTACTTGTTGGAATCCATTTGTGGATTCCTTTCTTTGCACGCGGAGTCCACCTCCGGATTCCACAGTCATTCGTGGCAGCACCCGCGATCAGGCATCGCATGGGTGACTTCTTTGTCCTCCGCACTGAATCGGCTTCCACATAATTGGGTTTCCACGGCGCAATAATTTATTCTGTTTGTTTGCGAGTTATTATCAACAATTGTTTCAACTTGTTTGATAGACATTCAGTTCTTGAATTATTTTGCATTGTTCTTTTTCTGTGCATTTCGGCCGTATTTCTCCGTGATATTTCATATCATTAGTTTTTGGTCCTTGTTTTAGTTTCGTGTTTTTGCATTTGCAATTTATTCATTCGCTACAATGGCGTCTAAAATCGCAAAGCAACAGGCAGTGCTCACGGCAAAGCGAGAGCGGATATTCGCTTCATTACAACGCTCTTACGACGCATTTAAAACGCTTGATAGTGCCAAAGCTTTGTTGTGCAAGCCTCGCTATGACCAACTTGCCGTTTTGAAAGACAACTTTGAGGCCATTCAAAACGAAGTAATAGCTTTGAACGCTCAGCTTGACGAAGGCGTCGATGCTTTGCCGGTCGACGCTATTGAAGCCAGCTTCGAGGAAATGCTGTATGCGACTCATGATCTGTATCTCGCCGCCGTTGCCGCGACGACGCCTACTCCGCCTCCGCCGCCAAATCAAAATGGTTTTCAAGCCATCTCATTGCCGACAATCGCGTTGCCGGCATTCTCTGGTGATATTACTCGATGGACGGAGTACTATTCGCTATTTAAATCTCTCGTCGACGAGAACAACGACCTGAATCAAGTTCAGAAATTCCACTATTTGAGGACCACCCTCAAAGACAACGCCTTGTCTGTCGTCTCCGGGTTTCCGATTACGGAAGCCAATTATTCTGTGGCATTGGATGCTCTTGTCAGTCGGTATCATAACCCTCGGTTGTTAGCCACCACGTATGTTCAACAGGTTTTAGAATTTACGCCTCTCAAAACCAATTCACATTCTGGGCTGCAATCATTTCTGAAAGTTCACAAAACTTCGATTGAAGCGTTGAAAGCTCTGAATATCGAAGATTTGTCAGATTTTCTGCTTTTCACGTTAGCACTGACAAATCTCGACACATCAACGCGCAAGGCTTTCGAACAGAAACATTCTTCGCACAGCACTCCTGGCTACGCGTCGTTGATCAAATTCATTGAAGAGCAGTCCAGGACGATGGAATTGTGTGGTCTCGACAAACAAGCAGCTAGCTCTTCAAAAGCTATTCCTCCTTCCACAAAGCGAATCAATTCGTTGTTAGTTGCGAATCCTCCGCCCGTCAGCTTTAAATCTCGCGAGCAGAGCAAATCAGCAAGCTCAACCACGAAACAATCTTCGTGTCCAGTCTGCAAAGGGGAGCATACTCTATACTCGTGTTCCGTATTTCGGCAACAGTCCGTTGACGACAAATACAACACGTTACGTCGTCTGCGACGCTGCTTCAACTGCATGGGCGCTCACCTCAGACCGCAATGCACCTCTAAGAGTGTTTGCGGTACTTGCCAAAGTAACAGACATCATTCGCTGTTACACACTGCACGAATCAACCACTTGACTCGTGGCACAACAGCAACCGAAGTCTCTTCTCCTCCGGAGACCACCTCGCCTCATCCTCAAACTCTCGCTTGTCAAGTCAAGACAAGCAAGCCAGTGCTACCCACAGCTCTGTTGGGCACTGTTCGCGCCTTGATCCGCGACTCTCACGGTCAACTGCAACCTATCCGTGCGGTTATCGACTGTGGTTCACAAATCTCTGTTCTCACTCACTCGTTCCTTCAGAAGCTAGGATTGAAAATCAATCCTTGTCATTCCGAACTCTCTGGTATTGGTCACGTTAGTGCTCGGGTAATCGGGACTGTTCAATGCAGCATCGCTTCCCGGTTCACCCCTGCAACCTCTCTCAGCGTACAAGCCTACGTTATGCCTGCGATAGCGAGTCAACTTCCAACCACCACCGTTCCGCTTGAGGTGTTTGAACGTTATCGCTGTCTCTCTCTTGCCGACGACCGCTTTCATGTGCCCGATCAGATCGACTTTTTGATCGGCGCCGATTTATACCCTGATATTCTTGAAAAGTCAGGTGATATTGTGATGAGTGGCAGTCCATCTGCCATAAACACGGTCTTCGGCTGGGTGGTTTTGGGTCCTATTCGGTGTTTGGATGCCGAGTTCCAGCCTCCGCTCTCTCTGCTTGCTTGCACTGGTTCTCCATTGGATCGTACTCTTCGATTGTGTTGGGAATCGGAAGAAGTTTCACGTCCTCTTCAAGTTGATCCGGACGATGAACTTTGTGAGGAGCATTTTCTTTCTACGCACTCACGGAACCCTTCCGGACGCTATTCGGTAGCACTCCCTTTCAAGAACACATCCTCTCCTCTCGGATATAATCGTGAGGCCGCCCTCCAGAATTATTTGAGTATGGAGCGGCGACTGAAACGCAATCCTGAGCATGATGCTGCGTATCAAGCATTCATGCAAGACTATATTCAATCGAACCACATGCAACTTGCAAGCACCTCTTCGAACTACGTGATTCCGCATCATTGTGTGCACAAGATTACCAGCTCCAGCACGAAGCTGAGAGTGGTATTTAACGCCTCTTCTCCAGATGAGAGAGGCGCCTCTTTGAATCAACTGTTACTCAGTGGTCTCAAGCTTCAGAGCGAACTCCCGGGCGTTTTAACCCGATTTCGTTCTCATCCCATCGCAATTTGTGCTGACATTCGTCAGATGTATCGTCAGATTCTGGTCCAACCATCTGACCGCAAATATCAGCACATATTTTGGCGACCCAATGCAGACTCTCCAGTAAAAGAATATGATCTCAACACGGTCACATATGGGCTCGTACCGTCAGCTTTTCTTGCTCAACGAGTGCTGAAGCAGCTCGTGCACGACGAAGGGGCTCCTTTCCCCAATGCTTCGCGTGCTTTAATATCTCACATCTACGTGGATGACATCGTGTCTGGCGCAGCAGACGTCGCTCAAGCTCGCATTGTTCAATCGGAATTACAGGCTCTTCTAGCTAGTGGAGGTTTCGAACTCCGAAAGTGGGCCAGTAACCTCCCAGAAGCATTGAGTGCACTTCCGGAGGATCATCTAGAGACTCCAGTCGTGTTTTCGGATGACGATCAGGGCATCAAGATCCTTGGTCTGTTCTGGGATCCCCGATCAGATGATTTCTCATTCCACACCTTACCATTCGAAGGCGTGGTAACGAAGCGCACGGTCTTGTCGTACATTGCGCGCATTTTTGATCCTTTGGGATTCCTCACCCCGCTCGTATGCTGGATGAAGATTTTTCTTCAGCAACTTTGGTTATCGCGGGTGCAGTGGGACGACGTTTTACCACCGCTTCTTGCTCAAAGGTGGTTGGACGCGGTAGCCGAGATCTGTCTTCTCTCGAACTTCCGAGTTCCACGCGCATTTCCTGCTTCACAAGGCATACATCGACTTGTAGGCTTTTGTGATGCCTCCGAGAAGGCCTACGCTGCGATACTTTACCTTCACACAACGAATCATGCAACTTCGCATATTAGTTTGTTGCGAGCAAGGAGTAAAGTATCCCCGGTCAAACCCTTGACCATCCCTAAGCTTGAACTCTCTGCTGCTTTGCTTCTAACGCGTGTGCTGAAAGATACTCTTCCCTCACTCAGCACTCTTGTCGTGGAGTCAGTAACCCTCTACACTGATTCGACTATTGTGCTCGCGTGGCTTGCCACCCCTCCACATCGACTGAAGACATTCGTCGCCAACCGAGTAGTGGAGATACTCGACAACTCCACTCCTACCAATTGGGCACACGTGGATTCCGAAGAAAATCCCGCTGACTGCGCTTCTCGTGGAATACTGCCTTCTCAGCTCATGGAATACCCGTTGTACCTCTCGGGTCCTTCTTTTCTCAGGAGTCCCCATGCTCTGTGGCCTATCTCTGTGCCAGTCACTGATTTATTGTCTGAATTACCAGACATTAAGCCTTCCATGGTCACTTTGGCCACAACGGTCAAAGTAGATCCTCTCCTGGTGAATTTTCGAAAGTTTTCCACACTTCTCAAAGCACAACGGGTCTTTGGGTATGTAGTTCGATTTGCCCGTCTCTTATTGGCGAAACGATCCAAGATTCTCCCTCCTACGGGTTCTTTAAAACCTGTGGAGCTGCAAGACGCTCTTGAACTGATCATAAGAGTCACTCAAAACCACTTTTATGCAACCGAGATCAGCCAACTTGCCAAACAGGGACAGGTTCTATCCCGGATCGCTTCGCTGAAACCTTTTCTCGAACCCTCGGGCTTACTCAAGGTGGGCGGAAGATTGCGTCACTCTTCTCTTCCTGAAGAGGCTCGGTACCCAATCCTACTCCCCAAAGAAGCTCACCTCGCATCTCTCATTTGCGATGCCTTCCACCGAACATCGCTACATTCCGGCCCGAGAACGGTACAGGCGCTGATACAGCAGCGTTACTGGATCGTTTCTCTGCGCGGTTTGTTGAGGCAGCGCATACACCAGTGCATTACTCGCCACAAGTTTCGCGCAAAGTTTATGCAGCCTCCAATGGCAGATTTGCATTCATTCGTGTATTTTTTCTGTTCAAAGCACGCATTGGTGCTTTGCTCATTTCTTCATGTTCACTTTCTTGTTGTTCTTTCTTTTTTCATTTTTTGAAAAGTCAGCGACCATTGAATAAAATGGTTGCGTTTTCTCCTCAATGAATCGCTCGGATCATGTGCGATTTCTCTGCTGTTCTCCGATCCGATTGGGAAGCAATCCAATTAGTCGGTGAAAATCTCTATGCTCACGTTGCCTATGAAGTTACAAGGCTTCGTACGAACAGTTTGCTGTTCTAATTTCATGTTCCTAATTTTCCGTATCGTTTACCTCAGCTTTAAAATGTTCATTTTGGTGGGCGGTATGTTAACGCCGGTCTCTTGAGACCAGCTAGCTCGTTTTCCCTAGTTTGTCAATTGAACATGAAATCATTCGTTCACGTCATGGAATGTTGTTTATACATTGCAAACCGTGTTTCTAGTCGACCTTCCTTTCTCATTGCTGGTTGGCTGGTGGGTTGTCACGCGATGTGCTGCATCCAATGACAGCTCGCCATTCTCGCGTTGCCTGAACCCGTCAGGCCTCGCAGCTCAGTTCTATCCCATACTCGATCCAGACCGGTCGTCTCAAAACGGCTCTCGTCGAGTATCCAGTTCAGTTATCTTCTACATTTCCTTGAGGTCGGACGTACTTTTAGTCGCTCGTCAAGTGGGTGAATTCGGTCATATTCTCGACCAGCTCTTGTTGTGTGAGCATCTCCCGTCCTTCTCTACTTTGTTAGAGTTCGGACGTACTGTACATTATTTCGCATGTACGCAGTTGTTTCTTTTCTATTTTTCGTTCTTCTTGAGTCGTTAATAGGACCTCTTTCCATACTTTCTTGTTTCTAATTCTTCACATTTGTTTTGGTCTTTATCATTTACGAAGTTGGGTGTTTTGTTTTCTCTCAAGCTTTTGTTTATTATTTATTCGAATGGTGTGCGGGGACACCACTCAGGTTTGATCTATTTTGTTTCGCTTTCTATTTATTCTTTGATTTGGTCAATAACAACGTCAAGTCGACGTAGACCAAATACGTATCGTTTTGGGGTGAGGCATAATCCGAGTTTGGATTATGCTCGCCTGATTATTAATGCCAAGTCGGCATCTGAATACAGTCCACTGGTCTCTCATCGCCATCTCTAAGATCGGCGGTAACAATATATATATATATATATATATATATATATATATATATATATATATATATATATATATATATATATTTATATATATATAAATATATATATATATATATATATATATATATATATATATATATATATATATATATATATATATATATATATGTATATATATATATATATATATATATATATATATATATATATATATATATATATATATATATATATATATATATATATAACTTTTTTTTTCTCAGGCATATTCATAGATTCGACTTTCTATGATTGATTTCCGTATGATCAGATTCCATGAAGAGGCGTATCTTCCATGACATGACTGTCACATCTCCAATATTCCCACATTGGATTGTATCCAAAATGTTCAATCATTCAAAAATCGAATACATATTCGAAATCCGAACGTTCGACCCACTATATCAGTACCGGCACAGTAGCTGAGTGGTTAGCTCACTTGCTTCTTGATCCGGGAGGTGAAGGGACATATCGGACCCGGCTCGATCCCTGCTACCGTCCATCTTTACAGGGGTTTTTCGTGGTTTCCCTCTGTAGTCTAGGCTAATGCCGGGATGGTTCCCACAATATAGGCCACGACCGCTTCCTTCCCACTATCCTTCCCACTACCCATAGAAACCTTCATCTCATCATCCCATCATCTCATTAATCATTCATCCGACGCCAATAGATCTCAGTTATCATTACAGTTCGTCGTTAAAACCCAATACAAAAAAAAAACTATGTCAGCTACTCACGAAATTCTCGTATTTTATGAATATTACCCACACTACCTCAGCCTCTTAATATCACTCATACACATCGTATCGCACTCTGACACTCACTTAACTCAACAACAGTTATCATTCCCAATGGCTGAAGCATTCATAATCATAATGAATAATATTTACCATTTTTTCCATGAAAAACTAATAAAATGCGATTCAAATACCTATTGTACTTCTTATTGGTATATGTAATTGAAATCGTATCGCCCCTAGCGGTCATATCACGAAGCGTATACACATTTAATCATGTAAATGAATATATACCCATATATATATATATATATATATATATATATATATATATATATATATATATATATATATATATATATATATATATATATATATATATATATATATAAATATATATATATATATATATATATATATATATATATATATATATATATATATATATATATATATATATATTTATTGTGTGTGTGTGTGTCTACAGAAGGCGAAGGCTCGAGCCACTCGTTCGTTGACGGTGTGGGATAGGGAGGACGACCGATCGGAATCTTCATCTCTCGTGGATCTGAAATTGCATTATAGATGATGAGAGATGATATATATGGAGGGATGAATTCAAATTCTATTGCGGATAAATAGATTGAATCTTGTTAGTTCTGACCACGCGTCTATAGCTTAGTCACACAGTCAAGACTATGACTTGTTTGAACGGGAGTCGAGTCGGGCGTGGGTTCGAATCCCACATCTGGCGTGAGTTACTGTGGAGAATGTTCGTTCACTGTCCGCTTGTTCGTAACCCCGTATGTACTGGCTGTTGGTGGGATCGTTGTGTGAATGTTGATTATCGATAAGTTAATCAAGTGTGTCTTTTATTTTTTGTGAAACGGCAATTATCGATAAGTTAACCAAGTGTGTCTTTTTTTTAAAATTTATTCATTCATTCATTTTTCTATTTTTTTTTGTTTGTCACAAATTGAATTATAAGCCCCCGTATAACCTAGCTGTTGGTGGGGTCGTTAAGCAAACAATCATCATCATCATCTTGAATTATAAGTAATACAGTTTGAACTCTCGTCCACCAAGCCATAAATGGCTTATTTGTGGTTTGAACGATGAAAAACAAAACACTAAAATACACTGTGATTTACTATGCTAATATTTAATGAATTCATATTAAAACATAATTCAATTCGATAGGTTGGATGATAATGAGCATGAAAATGAAAATAAGGCAACCAATGGGAAAGTAATTCTAGAATTTCCATATTGCATCAACATATGCTGTGATTGACCCTAACAAAAATTAAAATCAATGACAAAAAATATGCGGTACCATAAGTAATTAACGTAGACACTAAATTATGTGAAATTAACTAAATTTATAAAGGAATCTTAAATTTATTTTTTAATTCAAGCATATTTATTCATCTTCCTCAACTCAACAGGTATGTCATTGAATATTGAAGGTATTGCATATTTTAATCTTCTTCTACCATTTTCGTTATTGAAAAGAAGTAATCGGAATGATTCAAGTTTTTAGAGCATGGTATTAAATGGAGCATCAACTGGTGTTTTATGAAAGTCAGAAAAAAAATACTTGAGAATGAATCTAAAGTTGAACAAGTAAATAACTGGTAAAACATTTCTTAAGTTTGTCTCAAGTTTGTCTTAAGTTTGTCTTCTGAGCATACATATTTCAAGAGGACATCATCACCCTGGAACTTGGTCTCATTGATAATGGTGCAATTTCTTTCCACAATTTAGAATATAGCTACAAATCGTCATCTTCATCTCAGCATCTTATTTTACCGTTAAATTCGTATTGAATTCATTTGTTATCATCCCCATATTGTGTTTGTCATTCTATTTCATATTTGTCATGCATTTGTTTAATGAGAATAAAAAACATGTTGAAATTGAAAATTGAAAATTGAAATTGAGTCATTATATATATATATATACATATATATATATATATATATATATATATATATATATATATATATATATATATATATATATATATATATATATATATATATATAATATATAATATACTATGGTGCATCTTAGTGCATCACACATGGCAACTGAGTTCTTAAATGGTAGAAAATATCTCCACTCATCAACTTCCATCTGTACCATCACACACACATTAATATCACTGGAAGATACCCGCCTCGTTGGCTCAGATGGTTAAAAGGTCCGGGGTTCGATTCCCCGACGAGGTGGTATTTTCAGTGATAATAATATTCAACATATATATATATATATATATATATATATATATATATATATATATATATATATTTATATGTATATATATATATATATATATATATATATATATATATATATATATATATATATATATATATATATGTATATATATATATATATATATATATATATATATATATATATATATATATATATATATATATATATATGTATATGAGGTTTTTAAAACTTATGCTTTCACGACCCGAAATATTTATAAATGGCGTCATTTTGGGGTTATTTTCGTCGTGTACGAATTAAATTATAATATAGGTTGAATGAAAAACCTTGGATTATCTAACGTTTCGGTTTTAATGTTCAAACCTTTCTCAAAGAATATATAATGAATGTTTACATGATTTATACAATAACATACCTCGTTGTTATGGTTATAAAACAAAAACTATCAAAAGAACAAAATTGACTTGTAAGCCAATGCTTCTACTACTCTATGGTCCGTCCATGGTTTCTTGATTGGTAGATCTCCAGATTTTTGAATGTTCTATTATTGCATCTGATTTTTACTTCTCAAATTATAAGGTGACGTTCTGACTGTTTGATTTCGATTTTGGCTATGATTATGTGCTGTTGTGCTATTGTTCTGTGGTTTCAATCGAGCAAACTTTCTCAATTTTTCTGTTGCTAGCGACCAGCTGTCTGAAATTTTGTATCCATCTTCTCCATTGAAATTATGAGGGTGTTTGAGATCATGTAAACATTCATTATATATTCTTTGAGAAAGGTTTAAACATTAAAACCGAAACGTTAGATAATCCAAGGTTTTTCATTTAACCTATATCATGATTTAATTCGTAGACGACGAAAATAACCCTAAAATATGCCATTTATATATATATATATATATATATATATATATATATATATATATATATATATATATATATATATATATATATATATGCATCATTCATCCAACATCGGTCGCGAAATTCTCCGCGCTCACATATATATATATATATATATATATATATATATATATATATATATATATATATATATATATATATATATATATATATATATATATTTAATTTTTTTCACAGTAAATGTTATATTCGCTGATTATCAATCAAGAAATGAAGCGAGCTCAGCTATTGCGTTGTGCCCAAATGACTGAATGTATTGCAATGACTTCATAGCTGGTGTGGGAGGGTGGAGGGAGGGGAAGTGTGACAAGGGCGGGAGGGGGAGGGGAATGGAAGGGACGGGAGGGGGTCAGACATGAGCTCTAATAATATCTCAACCCTCAGACCCATCAATGTTTATTATATGCACCAGTATCCACTGTAACAACTGAAGACTCGAACCACCCGCGTGCCAATGTTGTAGGATACCAAAGACGGTCGATCGGTGCCTTCGTCTCTTGTCGTCGCAAGATCATGTCACATTATCGTCCACCAGCTAGTAACCCGCCACATGTACAGGACTGATGCGAGAGAGAGACACACTTATACGATCGGCCATGCAACAGAGAGAGAGATCCGAGTCGATCTAGCACGCGTATGTTACATTATGCGAAACCTAATAGCAGAAAGAATGTTAAACGTTCTTCTCCATCATAGTCGTGTCGATGTGGAATGATGGTTCGAAACGTATGGTCGGTGATGCTAATCAGATGGAAGAGACCGTCAATCGGAACTGCAGTTTCTTTGCTTGATTGGCGTTTCGAAGAGGAATGAAGGATCGAGACGTATGGTCGGTGATGTTGATTAGATGGGTGGAACGGTCGATCGGTTAGGAAGGTTGAGAGTGGATTGGATTGAAGGTTGGTGAATATATGCATCGCCGGGGGTGTTATGCAGTTTTGCATATTATAAGTGGGCGTGGCTTGAGAAATGGAGAAGAGAGAGAGAGAGAGAGTGTGTGAGAGAGAGAGAAGGGGACTTGGGGCGCTCTCGATCTATAATACAGGTCCGCAAAGGAATTTCATACTTTTTTAATAATAATATTATTATATTTTCTATATCTGGATTTCTATAGTAGTTCATGTCACCCAACGAACGTGGGTCTTCCCCTATCTGATAGCACTAACGATTCTAAAGGTATTGGAGATATTTTTTTCCGTGATATCTAGTTGGATGAGCGTATGCGCATGCTTCAATCCCACTCTTATAGAGCTTTATCTGTGTGTTTTTATCTTTTTGTTAGTTTGTAAGCACTCCACAGGTCGCACGGTTTGACTGATCGACATGAAACTTTTTCTCTACACGCAAACTCATCCAAGTTAGAACTATGAAGTTTTTTGGGTGAATTGGTCGTACCAGTTTTGGAAATATCATCTCAAAATTTCTAAAATATCCGTAAGATCAGGCTGAGCAGAAAATAATTGAAAAATGAAATCTCTCTAAAAAAAATCTCAGAATAGGCATATAACACATGGAAGATACACATTATTGAAATTTTGTGTGCAATTTGGACCAGCTGTTTCGAAGAAATCAATTCAGTGAACTGTTTTCATTCATCAAAGAGATAGAAATAATAGCAGAATTATGTTGTTAAGATTCACTGCTTCCTAGATTCGATATTTGCCTAACTATGAAGTATATTTTATATGCGTCAAGGTGTGATGAGCTTTCGAATATATCAGAGTCGATAAAGTAGCAAGGGTAGAACTACTTTAACGACTGATATTAACCTCATATTCAGATATCTCGGTCATCTTCCAACGCATGCTGCGTTTAATTGCCTATAGTTCCTCATAAGTCCATAACTTCCTTGATAAGTTATCAAAGAACAAGTGATATCTCCCTAAACCCACTTACATCCGGTTTGTATCACAATCTTTAGCAGTCTCAATTTAGATTTGACAAATTTAGATTTGAATTTAGATTTAGAATTTTTGATTTGACAACAATGGTTGTTGGCCCATATCAAGGTTTCAATGTCAATTGACAAATCAGCTCTCACAAAACGCCTATTAAGAGTCCACGGGAGTCGATTTATCGAAATATCAGTTTATTGGTGATAACTTTTGAACGGTATGAGATATCAAAATTCTAATACGCGAGAAACACAGATAATTAAAATAGCTTCAAGATGATATAAGTTATGACTATTCAAGTCATGTCGCATAACTGTCAAGCGTATACAGCTGAAAGATGTGTTTTTTCAGCTGTATTCGCTTGACAGTTATGCGACGTGAGTTTAATAGTCATAACTTATGTCATCTTGAAGCTATTTTAATTATCTGTGTTTCTCGCGTATCGAAATTTTGATATCTCATACCGTTCGGAAGTTGATACCAAAAAACTGATATTTCGCTAATTGGACTCCCGTGGACTCTTGGGAATATATATTTCCTTCCATCAACAGACATATCAACCTTTCAATAAGATTCCATCGGATGATTTTATCGATTCATTTCCCCAATTTATGAGAAAACTTTTTTTTTTAAATAACATCGAAACTTGATACAAAATCATTGTTTCCCAATTAAGGCTATGGATAACTAGAAATCATCTTCTCAAGTTCAGAAATTATAATTGGGACATTGAACCTCCAGGACCCGTCACATGTTCTGAGTCGTGACGTAGACATTACTCGATCCTGTTCATGTTTCTCCACAGAATCGTGAATGCCTACGTCATGACCAAGATGCATCGAGGGTTGCGTTTGCCGATTGGAGATGGTGTCTTCACTCCCTATCCCTCCCATGTTAAAAATATGTTCCAATTCACGGTCCACGTTCAAAGTACTATTGACCGTGCGTAGATAAGTGGTGATAGAAGGAACTAATGATATGTTCAAGGTCGACTCGCTGGCATCAAGTTTGCCAGTTTATCAGCCGTCTCTACAAAAACACCACCAGACACAGCAGCGATCCATATTACACAGAAATGTCCTCGCGGTATGGTACGTGTTTTCAAGATGAGTGAAGGCACCATCTCCTGGCCGCAAACAAACGCAACCCTCAATGCATCTTGGTCAGGACTCATCGTCTCCGAAGGACAACGAAATCAACTATGAATTCCGAAATTGAGATGATGATTTTCAGTTTCTTTCAAAATTATGACCATTTATTAGAATCTAGTGACTGGATTGTGATGACCGATGCATTCATATATTCCATTCATATCGTATAATATATATATATATATATATATATATATATATATATATATATATATATATATATATATATATATATATATATATATATATATATATATATATGAATTTGAATATATGTAAATATATATATATATATATATATATATATATATATATATATATATATATATATATATTTATATATATATATATATTTATATATATATATATATATATATATATATATATATATATATATATATATATATATACATATATTCAAATTCATATATATATATATATATATATATATATATATATATATATATATATATATATATATGAATATATATATTTATATATATATATATATATTCACATATATTCAAATTCATATATATATATATATATATATATATATATATATATATATATATATATATATATATATATATATATATATATATATATATATAAATATATATATATATCATATTGCTTGTATTGTATACAGATTCGAATCATCTGTCCGTAAATGAATAATGTTTCAAAGCAATTAAAGTGAACCAATTCTGTTTTTGGTGATGTGAACATGATCTTCGACCAAAATACTTAAAGTGAACATGGAGGGAAGTAATAGTTCCAGTCTTTTGTGAAATACTCACCATCCAAGATTTTGCTTTCTGGTCTAGCTAGAAGAAAGGCTGACATCCAGCTGATATGAATTTAGTGATCATACAGAGTTCTTACGATTCTGAGATGTTGTTCTGTCGTTTTCGTTCCGTTTTTATTGTATTTTTGCATAGATTCATGTGAGCACATTTCTTATCTTTCTATTTTCAAGATTCTTGGGTCCCAAGAGAGTGAGAGTCTGAAATTCACTCAATAGAATGCAGGACCCTTACCTAATAAATTTAGTGTCAGGCCTGGCTAGCTCCAAGAGGATAGGACTTCGATTGGTTAATATTCACTGAAAAAGCTACCAACAATGACAAAATATTAAAAAAACAAATGCACGGTCTCTTGGACTGAATAATTCATCACATTTCGTAGCTCACCTCAAGAGCAGTACTAGGATTTTGTGCTAACAACAATGGAAGTACACAGAGACCAGACATGTTGCCATGACAGGTAGCTCCCCTGGAAGATAATAACCAATCACAGTCCTAGCCTCTTGGAGCTAGCTAGCACTAGCACGACATTTATCAGGTAAGGGTCCAGGAACCCACGAAAAAAAATTGTTTGCACGTTCTTCAGGATGTCTTCAATGTCAAGAGAGCTTTGGAGGAACAAGGCATTTCACTGCCTTCTGGTGACTCTTGCATACATGGCTTAACAATTGACGACTAGTGATTGACCCGCCCACAAACGTCACCGAACAAAACATCCAATCAAATGGGCTTTGTTATGTGGGAAATTCGACATTTACCAATCAGAGTATCTCTAAATGCCCACATGAAGTATAGATCCAGGTGGCCTGGCGATTAGCCACGCCTATCACTAGTGGTCAATCAACTAGAACGATTTCAAAAAAATAAGAGAACATATTTTGAATTGTGGAAGTGTCCAATTCACGACCAATGATGATTTCAAGAAAACTGAACATGACAAGAGAAGAAGAGAAGAAGTTGAAAGGAAAGTAGATACCATAACGAACACCTCTTTTTAATCCATCCAGACTTGGTTTCTCGTGGTTTACCACAGTCCTCGAAGCATATGATTAGATGAAGTACCAATTATACCAATTCAGGCCCATCACTCATTTTTTTCCTCATTCTGTATGATGATGAACCTTAGATCTTGCTGTTAATGGAAAGAAGTGAACGAATTGCCTATGAAAGACGGTTCAAAGTGGGAGATATCAACATTCGTATTTTGTTCACTCTAAATACCAATGCTAGTAATGTCCGGATATAATATCACACCATCGGTATTCACTTATATATTGTGTTCCGGACTTTTGGAAACTGAAGGACTCTTATCTCCGTCGGAAAATTATGGTCATAGACAGCGCAGTCCTGGTGTTAAAGTTCATTGGTTGTAAATAATCAAAACGAGGTGTTAAGATCGCCCTTGTGGTGCCCCGTCCAAACGATCTCATCTTTCATCTATTGCCTCAATTGGGGAACAATAATCCTGTATCAAGTTCCGATGTTATTAAATAATATATTTAAAACTGTTGGATAGGCCTGACTTTGAGAATTCTGCGTTACTCGGTACCAAATCTGGTTTTCAAATGTTAGGTTTAGTGGTCTGGTTAGTGTCCCCAACTTCGGATATAATCATTATATGGTAGGCCTACCGAGTATGACGAATTTCCCCCAACTTTTTCCAATAAGATCATCCAATAAAAATTATCACAATTTTTTCTCCCACTTTACGATAAAATCCACGACTATTATAGGTCAACATATAATTCCTTCACTGATTCAGTTCTACAGGTTCGTGTTACCGTCCACACATGGCACCTCATATTCCGGGTATTGCACCCCCCCGGGCCCCTATCGCACGACCCCCAGCAATAGTGTCGACCAATCAGGCTGCTCCGGGCGATCGTTACGACCAATCACGGGGCTATAAACAGATTCGCGTGATGTCAGCAATTAGGCGTGATAGTTTCTGCATGTGTTCGACTGTGGTTTCTAAACGAAGGGGGGAATTTCGAAGCATTCCTTTGGATTGGAACGATCGAGGGTTTTTGTGGTGTTAAGAGTCCATGGGAGTTGATTTGGCGAAATATCAGTTTTTTGGTGATAACTTTCAAACGGTATGAGATATCGAAATTTTGGTGTTGGAGAAACACAGATATCATAATAGCTTCAAGATGATATAAGTTATGATAATTCAGGTCATGTCGCATAATTGTCAATGTGTTTTTTCAGCTGTATACGCTTGACAGTTATGCGACATGACTTTAATAGTTATAACTTATATCATCTTGAAGCTATCATAATGATCTGTGTCTCTCATGTATTGGAATTTTAATATCTCATACCGTTCAAATTTATCACCAAAAACTGATACTCCGCTGAATCTACCCCCATGGACTCTTAGAGTTCATGGGGGGAGATTCGGAGATTTATCGTTTTTTTGTGTTATATTTTGAACGATATCAAGATATCGAAATGAAGGAGCCAGGGTACAAGGGATGAAGAAGGCGGGAAGACCGAGGACGAAGTGGATAAATGGAGGTAGAGGCCGAGGAACAGAGGAGGGAATGTTGGAAGACGATTGTAGAAGAAAAGTGGTGGGAAGATAGAGAAAGGTGGAGGGAGTTGGTCAGAAGACAGGAAGAAGGAGAAGAGGGAGATGAAGAGGGGGGAGTGCCAGACCTGGCAAGTCGACTCCGAGACACCCGGCTGCCCTAGTGATATGGTGGGACAACCCACCCCCCGACCCAATCCTGTTCGGAACCGGAGGCCAGATACTTATTATTATTATTATTATTATTATCAAGATATTGAAATTAAAATAGCCAAATGTAATCAGAACATTTCACGTACCATTCGGGATCTTTGTGTGGGAAGTGTTATTGGGTTGAGGTTATAGTGGTCAAGGTTGCTACATACTGACCTTGGTGGGGGTGGAAAATAACGGATTGAACACTGTATCTCATTGGTGTTCCCAGAGTTATCCAGATGTAAAAATGTGTTCAAATACAAAGATTTACAATTTAGGCTTGTCATATTGATCTTTCATCCGTGTTGAGCACAAGGCACATCCATACATATGACATTTCATTCTCCAATATTTCATAACATCCTCATTCATTCAATACAATATTTCATTCGCTATACATTCAATTTTTGTTGTCATCGATTAACAACTCTTATAAGCATTGTACTCGGAAATAATTCATGAGAACCTACTGTTATAGTAACCTACAATTTTGAATTAATTTTTTTTCAATTGGATGAGCGTAGCGAAGACTCAATTTCACTGTACTTGGAAAATCGAATGTGTTTTTTTTTTTTTTTTTTTTTTTGTTAATTTATAATAACCAATCCAAAGATAAGTTGATATGTTCCAGCTCATCCATCAACGCGGAAACACATAACGCGTTTGCCTAGTAATATCGAAACTTGATTGGATGAGCATAGCGAAGACTCAATTTCACTGTACTTGAAAAATCGAATGGTTTTTTTTTTTTTTTTTTGTTCGCGCTCTACAGGTCAAACAGAAATTCATATCGTGATGAAACTTGGCACACACATGAACCCCTATCTGACTTGATGCTGTATAGTTTTGAGGCAAAATCGGTTCAAAAATTCTTGAGATAAATCATTTTGAAGTTTTCAAAAAACCCATATGAATAAGTCAGGCGGAAAAAATGACAAAGTGAATGTTCTCCGAAATTTTTCAAATTTTCACAGAACTTGAACAACATAATGATACACATTATTACGGACTTTCACAATAATCGGATGTGACGTTTCGGAGTAAAAAATTAAAAAATGCGATTTTTATTTATTTAATTACTTCATTTCTTTTATTCGCTCATCCATCAACGCGGAAACACATAACGCGTTTTCCCAGTACAAAATCATTGTTCCCCAATTCATGTTGTGGATGAGAGATAGGATCGCTTAGACGGGGCACAATAAACGAAGCGAGTTCATTCGCAACATATTTCCAGCGCCTGTCATCCGTCCCAAATCGATTTAATCACACCTTGTATATACACGAGAGCGAGATGCATCTTCAGAATTCCTTTCATTCCCTCAGGACCTCCAAAACCCTGTTCCCGTTATGCGAACAGGAACTTTTGGACAGGACCCACGCGACCGACAAAACAAGGGAATCGATGCGTAACACTGTCTTGTCGTGGCGCACTCTTTGTATTATTTGTAATAAGAAAGTCGAGAGTAATAATCGGACAACTGGTGTACCGCTGAATAGAATACCATGCACTCTTAAGCCATTATTGCTCTTTGATAATTCGGGACGGCCGTTCGATTGCGGTTGAAGTTTTTTCTTAGTATCGTTAGTCGATCAGTCA
This sequence comes from Brachyptera risi, assembly GCA_964007535.1. Lineage (NCBI taxonomy): Eukaryota > Metazoa > Arthropoda > Insecta > Plecoptera > Taeniopterygidae > Brachyptera > Brachyptera risi. Next base: position 38,714,620 of record OZ023330.1, on the reverse strand, counting down.
ACATGATATTTTAAAGTGGTATCATTAGGAGCCACGGTTGTCTTAACTCTTGATTAAGTATCAATTAACTAATTATCAGACTATACTCAAATTACCAAAAAAAAATATCTGACAATTAGTTAATATATTCTCAACCACTCAATTTACTGTGATGAAGGAGGTATCCGAGAGTGAGGAATCAATTCCCCAATTGATAAATCTAAATTTAAGTTTCGATTCAACCAATGATTACAGAAGATCGACATAATTCAATTGGATAAATATCATATCACTTGATCAATTGACAATATACATGTGTCTATACTAACTTTACATATCAGATTCTGTATTATATTCATTTGTATGAATTAATTGATAGACGTGTTCATATTATATGTTATGAGTATTCTTAGTCATTTGAGTCATTAAGTCATTTAGTATTTCTTAGGCATTCTTGGTCAAGACTACACCAAAACCTAATCAAAATCATTCATTCAATTATGTCAATGTCAAATATAATAACAAATTCAAATAATGATTTGACTGTTCTCTCATCTCAGAATGACAGAAATGGAAAAAAGAAAAGATTCAATTTCAATTCTGTTCAATTGAAGGAATCAGGTTTCAATTGATGAAAGAATACATATGGAAGAATACATATGGTTATATTCTGATGAGAATCAGTGTATCAATAATGCGTATAGACAACGCGTGAGAAAACAAATGAACAATTCAAGTTATCTATAAAATAAGAAATGTATCTATTCGTGTTTCTTCAGTATAATTTCAGTTTGTAATCACTAAATCTCCTTATTAGGCCTATTTTATTCAATCCTATTTTGTTTTCACATTCTTTCTATTCGATCAGTTCCCTTTTCATGTACCAATATGTGATATTTTCAATCTATTTCTCTATATTATTATATGTATCTTCTATACTGATTGCTATCTTGTTTTATAATATAGTCAGGGACCAATAAAGGTTATTCCTTCTATATACATAATATCTATATTACATGAGAACGACATAATTCTATCGGATAAACTACACCCAACTTGAGTCAAATACATAGAGGCCTATACGTGTAACGTGACATATCAGTTTCTCCATCACAGTTGGGACTACACAAAAACAGAATCAAAATCATTCATCAAAAATATGAATGTCGAAAATAATAACATCGAAATGATGATTTGACTGTTCTCTAATCCAATAATTAGAATCGAGGTATATAAACAACCTTTAGTGGTCCCTGGCTTATAAAAAGTTTACAGGATAACAATCAGTATGAAATACAATTTTGATATCAATATATATAGAAATGATATATAGTTGAGAAAAGTGAAAAATTGAAAATTGTAATAAGTAATGATAACATTATGCTTGAAAAATTGAACTAATAATAAAAATAATATTGTTACATTCCAATAGAAATGAGTGTATAGGCCCATAAATAATGCGTATCGATAACAAAACAAAGAAAACAAATTAACAACTCAGGTTATTTGAATGCAAAAAAAATTGTCAATGTGTTTTATTTGAAGTATACAATGTTTACAATCGACACCATGAATAATTCCCACAAAGCCAAAGGCTCATCTGTGGAACATACATATTAAATACAAATCAAACAGACGTGTCAATTCAAAGAAAGATATATAATGATTGTTAGAAACTATTAAATTGAACTATAATGACAAAAAAAAACGAATATCGGCAGAAAAGAAACACAAGACATCTGAATTTTTATATTTTCATGATGATATGCGTGATTAGACGAGCTTTAGCGGGGATTCAATTTGACATACTGAAACAAATTGGTGTCCGTTTTTATGTTTTTTTTTTCAATGTTTTTTTGTCGGTTCTCCACGGGTCAAACGGCTACAGCTATATCAGCTTCAAACTTTTTTTCATTATTCCTTATCCAAAGATCTGTATAGTTTTTTGGCATTATCGGGTGATAACTTTTATTTTCATGAATTTTAGAAATTTAAAAAATACTCCTTAGAATAACACAGCGGAAAAAAAGAAAATATTTTTATTTTCCAAAGAAGTGAAATTTTGCATGAAGTTGAATTACATTTTATACACATTCCTAGAGATTTTCAGCTTGATTGGGTCAGCCATTTCGAAGTGAAAACATGAAATGTGCTAAATTGGTACCACTCGGAGCCGTTTTTACCCATTTATAACTTAAATGTCACCCAATTGGCAAATGTAGGCAAAAGTTTGGCAAAGAAGTCGACATAATATTACTTTCCGCTCGTCTAACAACGCATATATAGCGTTTTCCTAGTTTATGTAAACAGTGAACTTGAAATGGATCAATTTGTGTTTCTACAGTACACACCTATATACAACAAAGAAAAAAAATCCAATTTTTCTTTCCAACTCCTCAATAACTCAAATCAACTCATTACCATCTCAGTCCACTCCAATTTACGACATCTTCAATTCCACTCGAAATTAAACCCCAATCATTTAAACGAATTACAATAAATTTTTCCACCAAATAAACAATAAATAACTCGAAAAGCATGAACTCACATAATAAATCCATCCTTTATACATTCTCATACCTTATCGATAGTAGATATAAATCGTTCCCGCACAATACATGTCTAAAAGTGCATGATGCAGTTTTTTCTCGATTGCATATTGCAGTGTATATAATCATCGAATGCAGTTTTTCCTACATGGTAATCATAGCTTAAGGGTGTCATGGCTGCGAAGAGGGCAGTGCAGTCGAATGGCGAGCTGTGATTGGTCGACAGGGATCACTGCTGTAGAATGTGACATATGTAAGTGGAGGAGATTCCAGTTTTGCACACGGTTGGCCTGTCGTAAATATGGGCAAGCTATATAGAAAAGTGGAGTGGGAAAAAAATGATATCGAGAGATATTTAGATTATCACTTTTTTTTTTTTATCGTGTTGGTGAAACTTGATGGACTTGGCTGTGGCTACAAGGTTGACGAGTTGGTTCGAGCAGACTGATGCGATGTTGAGATTAGGTTTTATCGAGAAATTCTGATTCTGATTCGAATTGAAGAATAATTATGATTTTGAAAATCGATTGTGGAAAATCATAATTTTGGTGGGAACTTTTGACAATTTTCTTCCAATCAATATTTTGGTCAGCCCGCACAAAAATATCTTTCTTATGCGGGCTTCTACTTCAATTTATTCAATATCGATGAAAAACAAGACGAATACATCAGTATCAATTGTCCCAACACAGTACCAATTTCAAGAATACCGTGTGAAAATTTAATGTATTTGAAATAATTATGTATTGATCTGTATTTTGTTCGTGTGTTGTAGACTGTACATAATGTAAAAGTAGTAGAATAAAATGATATCAAAATTAAATGAATGAAATGAAATATCGTAACTGGATACTGAATTAAAATTCCCGAACCGGAGCTATATGGATGGAAGGTAGGATCGTTAGTTTGAATGAGGTATCACAAGGGTGATCTTAAGACCTTGAATAATAATTAATTGATAATGAGATGTTTCATGGGCACTATTGGACCACATCAGTCTAATTGAACTTAACCTCAATGACATTCGGTTTTGACCATCCAAAATTTCTAGCATAAATCATAATTTACTATCAAATTCAACCTTTCTCTTTCTGAGTACATAAAATTCACCCAGCTTATACACATCTATGTACCCATATTATATCAAGAACCTTTCCCTCTTGGTATACATTTCATTCAAATGTATTAACTTTTCCTCCTTTCCCACACACAGGCTTCGGCTTATGTGGGTTCTGTTTTTCAATAGTTGGAAGTTATTGGATTATATTCATGTATCCATGTATCTTGAAAAACATTATATAATAAGAAATGAAATGAAATGAAAATGAAATCATTCGAAATACATCAAATCTTGAGGGGGTGATTCAATTCTCATTTCAAATTCATATTTCCAATAATATTTAATACTGAACACGGAGTCACTGACTTCAATTGAGGATGGATATGTATTCAAGTATCGAATCAGGAGTAACCCCCTTCCCCTCCCCACAGCATAACATTTCCAGTGTCACCGTAACATATTAACGATCGCAGTGACTTCGATATCGTAGTGAAACTGCTTCACACCATTCGGGAAAGTATTCACAGTGTTTAAGCGTAAACAACATTCACAATATGTTACTTGTTATTTGTATGTAACGGTACGCTGTGAGGTGAAAATCATTCACAATATGTTACTTGTTATTTGTATGTAACGGTACGCTGTGAAGTGAAGAATATTGACTTTTGATAATTTCATGAATATTTTTTTATTGTAAAATATGTAAATTGTGTACCGATTCTCTTGGAGGAGGGTTAAAGGAATGAACATTACTACTACTACTACTACCACTACTACTTTTTAATTTTTGTCATGGTAAACAGGAAAAAATATTTGCAATTCTTCATTTATTCAATGAAATTCCTCCTGAATTTTTGAGTTTCCAAAAAATGGATCAAGTAAAAACCTAATTGAAGAAGTATATATCATGTAACATTATTTTTTGCTGTTCAGTGGATAAAACTTCTCTGCTTTGTTTAATTCATCGAGGAATTTATTATTGAGTTGAATTTGATTCAATTTTTGATTATGTGTATATATTTTGTTGTATTAAAAATTCAATAGACCCGCACACAGGTTAACATTTTTACTTCGCGGGTCTATGGTATTTTAATATATGTATTTTTGATAATGGAAAAAAAACTTGCTTAAAAAAAATACTACTACTACTAGAGAAAAAACGATGCACTGTACTGATGACTACGATCTATTGGCGTTGGTGAATGATATATGAGATGATGGGCAATTTCATCATGATATATTTTCATAATATATATTATAAGTGTTCCTGGATAGTGGGAAGGAGTTGGTCGTGGCCTGTTGTTAAGGAACCATCCCAGTATCAACCTGAACGACAGAAGAAAACCACGAAAAACACCTGTCAGGATGGTCGACCATGACAGGAATCACACCCCGGTCTCCTGAATGTCGGTTCAGTGTGCTAGCCACTCGTCCACTCGTCTCAGTCGACACTCGGTCTCCTCATTCAATCACAGATGTACTTCATCACGTATAAAACTGATCCGTGTGGAACGGTAGTTGTTAACCTGGTCGTGCCAACAGAAGTCATAAAATATCCCGTTACTTTTGCACTATGAAACTTTACCATTCATTAGTATGGAAAGTATTGGACGTAAAATGTATCGTTTTCAAAGGTTGGCATTCTTCGGCCATCTTTCTGATGGTACGTCGATCACTTTTTACTTATTCCCTTTCCAAATTCATAATTGAAGGGATCAGAAGCAAAGTGGACCAACCCAAAAGTCAAAACAAAACACTTCCAATGTGGGTTGGTCCGTTTTGCTCCAAAATATAATGGGGGCCAGAAAGCTTGGTCCCCATGTTTAAACCTCTGAAACTGGTGTTACAAAAAAAAAATAACACAATATGAATGAAGTGGTTCGAATAGATCATTTTGAGAAAAAAATTGGGTTGATCCACTTTGCTTCTAATCCCTTCAATTATTCTTAAATTTAATTATTATATTGGGTTTTAACGACGCACTGTAATGATGACCAAGATCTATTGGCGTCTGATGAATGATTAATGAGATGATGGGATTAAGGTTTTATGAGTAATGGGAAGGATAGTGGGAAGGAAGCGGTCGTGGCCTAAATTGTGGGAACCATCCCGGCATTAGCCTAGACTACAGAGGTAAACCACGAAAAAACCCTGTAAAGATGGACGGTAGCGGGGATCGAACCGGGTCTGACATGCCCACTGCCTCCCGGGTCACATGGAACAAGTGTGTTAACCACTCAGCTACATGTACCGGTATATAATTATTCATTTGTATCTCCTAATATTCAATTTTATCCCATTTATATGTATTCATTTTTTTCTGATTCAATCGATCATTATTATTTGATAAGGCTGTCATATGTCGCTCGAACAGTCGAGCCACCGCTTCAGAAAGTGAAGTAAGCGAATCGGACGCGGGTTCGAGTCCCGCATAGGGTGAGTTTTTGTGAATGTCTTTTCACTAATCTACCTCACCGTTACATTATCATCTGCTCATCCATACCCCCAAATAACTTATTCAATTCAATTGGATACTTTATTTGCCAATTTTATTTTACATTCTGAAAGTAGCTTATGATAAAATATAAGGCACGTCAAAAATATCGTGGAATATTTTTTTTTTTCAATAATATCGAAACTTGATACAAAATCATTGTTTCCCAATTAAGACTATGGATGAAAGATAGGATCGTTTGGACGGAGCACCACAAGGGCGATCTTACCACCCCATTTTAATGATTTAAAAATAATGAACTTCAACACCAGCTAGGACTGCGCTGTCTGTGACCATAATTTTTCGCCGTAGATAAAAGTCTTCCAGTATAAACACACGAATGTTGATATCTTCCACTTTGAACTAAGTCTCTTGGGCAATGATTACTTCTTTCCCTTGACATCAGATGTTGAATTGATCATTATACAAAATGCACAAATTAAAAATAAATTATGAAATATAGTATAATATAGACTGAAACTGTACTATATGCATGATATATACATATGAGAAAGAATAACATTATAACACAACATACTATACACATTCTTACATTACATCCCAACATTCATTCATACATTCATTCCCCACATTCATTCATACATTCATTCCCCACATCCATTCATACATTCATTCCCCACATTCATTCATACATTCGATGTCATTTTATTCTTCAGTCATTCCTTTTGCTACTACTAATACATTTTTCTTGTATGTGTCAAAAAACTAATTCTCACGGTCAAAATAGTTCAAGATGGAGAAATTCTTCAATTCGACTATTAGGGATTATTACAAAATAATTAGAAAATTATTAGATTAAAATAAAATTAGATTATGAATGAAATTATGGATAAAATGATCATTTTAATGGAATAAAATTAGAAAATATTAGGGAGTCGATATAAGAATATAATCAGGTAGCATGTTATTGGTTGTGGCATTTGTTTTGCGAACAATGTTGAAATGATCAATTATTGTGTGTTGTTCCATTATATATTTATAACATATCAGTTCCACGAGGTTCTATATTTCCATCACTCCGGCTTGAATATCAGTTGACACACATCATTCTGCATTCACTTATAATTTCAATTTACACAGAGAACAATCAAAGACTGTTCAACCGACAATCCCTGCGGGGCTGAATCAAATACGTCACTGACTCACAAAGACTAACAATGGAAGACTGTTCGACCGACAATCCCTGCGAGGCTGAATCGAATACGTCACTATGCATCACAAAGACTAACAATCAAAAAACTGTTTGACCGACAATCCCTGCGGGGCAAAATCACATACGTCACTTCGTCCACTTATCTGGGATAACAAACAAGAGGAGAATGCGGAAAAATGTGGAAATTCTAATCCAATTTTTATTCGATTTAATAATATAATAAGACAGAACTCCATGGATAATGTTTTGATAAATTACCGGTAATTACAGACTCTCTTACAACGGACTGTTATTCACGCTCGATTTATTTAAATTGAAGAAAAGTAATTTTTTAAATGAAATAGCTTTATTATATATGATCTGATAATGGTCCGAGATACGATCTGTGGAATAAATCTCGGAAGACGCGACGCCCGATTGGACAAAGGTGGATAAGATCATACAATATAATGTGGTACAGTGAGACGCAACAGCAAATATAGGATTGGTATATCATATATACACACGCACATACATATATATACATATATATATATATATATATATATATATATATATATATATATATATATATATATATATATATATATATATATATATATATATATATATATATATATATATATATATATATGTTGTTTCGAATGATCTCGCGGTCGAATGTAGATGTTGAACTCTTTTCTCGGGACAACCGCGTTTGCTCTTTTGGATGCAGTTGTTAGATCTGAAATGACCCGTTGCTCCGACGTTTCGAGCGCAGCCTGCTAACCAACACGGATCCCTGAAGATGACAAGTGTGATCTTGTCAAAACGTCGGAGCAACGGATCTTTTCAGATCCAACAACTGCATCCAAAACGTCAAACGCGGTTGTCCCGAGAGAAGAGTTCAACATATATATATATATATATATATATATATATATATATATATATATATATATATATATATATATATATATATATTTATATATATATATATTTATATATATATATATATATATATATATATATATATATATATATATATATATATATATATATACAAATTTCTTCTTCAAATTTTCACAAATGTTTTCCTCCAAATCGACTATCTTGTTCTTTCGAAGTCCATGTTGTCAATCCAGTCAAGAGACGATTTCAAGAGTGCATTGTGACCGTCCGAACGATCCTACCTCTCCTCTTCAACCTCAATTGGGGAATAATTATTCCGTACCAAATGTCGATATCAATGATAGAAAAAACGTTTTCAACTGATTCTGCTGCCAACTGTACCTCAACTTCATCCAATACCAGTGCGGATAAGTGGGATGTTGTTTTACCGACGCCGAGGCGAACGGGTTTTTGAAAATCGAATGCATCGTGAAATTTGAAATTAAAGTGTGGCTAATTGTTTGGTCTAGCATAACCTATATTTATAATATTGTTGTGCTTCATACCAACTTAACGAAATAACAATTCGGAGCTGAAGTCATCACCATGAATAGGATTGGGAAACAAGATGGATGTTTTTTTTTGCGGATAGCAAGGTGGCATAACGAAAATGATTATTGTTCGCTTAACGACCCCACTGACAGCTAGGTTATTCGGGGGTACGAATGAGCTGGTGAGTATGGAACTATGAAGCGATGATAAGTGGAAAGACTTTTACAAAAACCCATGCCTTATGCAGAACTCGAATTCAACGGTGACTTGAGTTTCTGAAGCGGTGCCTCAGCCGACTGAGCTACCGAGGGTGACAAGGGTTGGTTCAACTGTATGAACGAAAGAGGAAGATTGTCCACCATACATTTCCTAATAACAAATATAGCTGAGACGAGTGATCGAGTGGTTAGCACACTGAACCTTCATCCCCGTCATGGTCGACCGTCCTGACGGGGATGCTCCGTTGTTTACCTCTGTCATTCATGTCAATACTAGGATAGTTCCTCAACAACAGGCCACGACCGACTCCTTCCCAACATCCAAAAACATCTATCGTAAATGTAATACTTTCATATCATCCCACCATCTCATATATCATTCACCGACGCCAATATATCGTAGTCATCAGTACAGTGCGTCGTTAAGTCCGATAAATGAAATCCCACCCTATATCCAACAAGAGCAGGTTTAGGGGTTCAACAACCAAACCAAAATAGTGGGCAAATCACACGAACTGTATTGTGCTCGCCGGGCACAACCTTTCTTAGTCACCCTCAATTTCCTTCATTTTTATTCCACTAGGAAAACGCGGGACTCGCGTTGTGAGATGAGCTCAGAAGTAGGCCTATAGAAATGGACAATGAAGAATAATCTGTCAGCTCAGTCTACATCTACAGACATTGGATCGCTTCAAACCTTTAAAAATCCTACCGGAATCAATTATGTCACGGCCTTCCTGTTCATTCATAACTGATTTCAATGGTTTCAATTTAATTGATGACACTTGTGGCTTTTCTTGAAGTGAAAGTACAGTACGTTTTGAATACGTTTTCTTCGTTATTTCCATTCGATTGTTGCAAAAATCTCTGAAATGGTGTATAGTATTCTCCATATTCGGTGAAAATTTGAGAGATTTTGAAGAATTCTTTTTTTCCAAGTATTTTTCCCTCGGATAATTCTTATGAGGATTTTTCAAACTTATCGATTTTTCTGAAAAACAATTTCAACCTATTCTGGTATAACAGAAATATGTGGAAAAAGTTTTCAGTCGATGGGTATTTTTTCCTGACCTGTATGCCACGTACAAAATTACAAAAAAAAAAAAAAAACGAAGCCCATTTTTTTTTGGTATGTCAAATTGAATCTTCGCTACGCTCATCTGATTAGTAGGCCCAGTGGTAGTGTTCATTTTTTCAACCCTCTTTCGAGGTAATAATCGGTACACAAATCCGACTCTAATGGACTCTCAAGGATAATTGTTGATAAGATCAACAAACAACAAACAATCTTGAGGTTCAATTTCATGAATAGTGAACAATTCAAATATGTGGATTGAGGCGGGAAAACAATCTTAATCCTTCTCATTATCTGATTTTTCCTCCTTTTCATTCTGAATATATACATCATTAAGAGTTCATTGAAGTTCATGAAGTTTCATTGAGTTCAAGAAGATTTATCGAAATATCAGTTTCTTGGTGATAACTTTTTTCTTTCTCTTCTTTTTTCTCTCTTTTCTCTCTCTTTAGTTCAACTATACTTCATTACATTCAATGTTTGAGAAATACGTCCAAATTTAAATTAGACTTATAATTCACTATTTCAACCCACAGATAAGCCATTTTTGAAGGGCTTAGTGGATGTTTTTTTGTTGTGATTGTGTTTTCATTCCCAGTATATATGGGACCATGCAATGAAGAAGAAAGAAAGAAAAACAGTCATGTCGCATAACTGTCAAGCGTATACAGAAAAAAAAAATGTTTCAACTGTATACGCTCGACAGTTATGCGACATGATCGAGTTATATAGTTATATTTCGAATCATTTTGAATGCATTATAATCATCTTTAAACCTCTCGTATTGAAATTCTGATATCACCGATATCGATAAATTTCCGATTCTCATACCGTTCAAAAGTAATCACCAAATTACTGATATTTCTCTAAATCGATTACCATAGACTCATAAGTACTATTTTCATAATGAGTGATCCTTGAAATTTTTTTTTTTTAATAACATCGAAACTTGATACAAAATCATTGTTCCCCAATTAAGGCCAAGGATGAAAGATAGGATCGTTTGGACGGGGCACCACAGGAGCGATCTTACCACCTCATTTTGATTATTTGAAACTAATGAACTTCAACACCAGGACTGCGCTGTCTGTGACCATAATTCTTCGCCGTAGATGAAAGTCTTTCATTATAAACACACGAATGTTGAAATCTTCCACTTTGAACTAAGTCTCTTTGGCAATTATCACTTCTTTCCATTGACAGCAGATGTGAAGTTCATAATTATACGAGCTTTAGCGAGGATTCAATTTGACATACTGAAAAAAATTGGTGTTCGTTTTTTTTCCATGTTTTTTTGTCGGTGCTCCACAGGTCAAACGGCTACACTATCAATTTCAAACTTTTTTTCATCATGGTTCCTTATCTAACTTGGATCTGTATAGTTTTGTGGCATTATCGGATTTCAACTTCTTTTTTATGAATTTTAGAAATTTCAAAAATACCCATTAGAATAACACAGTGGACAAAAAAATTTGAAAAATTTTATTTAAAAAAAATATGAAAGTTTGTGTGGAGTTGAATAACATATTGATACACATTTCTGGAAGTTCTCAGCTTGATCGGGTCAGCCATTTTGAAGAAAAAACATGAAATGTGCTAAATTGGTACCACTTGAAGCCGTTTTTACCCATTTATAACTAAAATGTTACCCAATTGGCGAATCTAGGCAAGAGTCTGGCAATGAAGTCGATATACTATTACTTTACGCTCGTCTAACAACGCGTATATAGAGTTTTCCTAGTTATACAAAATGCACAAATTGAATTAGTGATATGCCTATAATGTTGCCTATAATGGCCTATCGCTCTACTAATTAATTGTGTACCAGGCTGAACACCGGCTTTTTGAGGGTGAACATGGTCACTGCTTCTTGATTGAACATTCCTTCATTCAATTCTCAATTCAATTTTTCTTCTTTTCGTTAAATACATATACTCGGGAGAAGAAATAATAAAGTATAATCGAGGGGTTAAAAACTCCTGAAGTCTGGTGTACACTTGTCATGAAATGTTCCTGAAATCCCTCAAAATCTTCTTGAAATCCCTCTGAACCTTCTCGAAATCCCGTGAAATCCCTTGAAATCTGAAATCAGGTGCACACCAAATCTACTAGTTGTTTACCCCTCGAGTATAATATAAAGTACAAGAAGACGATTTTCAATATTTTTATGGCAGGATCATGCTTTCTGATTGTACATTCTCTGTTATGTTTTGGACAACATCATATTTCATATATGATAGATATTTCATATAGAGGATCAATGATAGTTTTTGGGGTGGTAAGATCGCCCTTATGGTGCCCCGTCCAAACGATCCTATCTTTCATCCACAGCCTTCATTGGGGATCAATGCTTTTGTATCAAGTTTCGATGTTATTAAAACAAACAAAAAATTTCACTCAAATCTAATATTTTTTAATAACATCGAAACATGATACAAAATCATTGTTTCCCAATCAAGGCTCAGGATAAAAGGTAGGATCGTTTGGACGGGGCACCAAAAGGGCGATCTTACCACCCCAAAATCTAAATGATAGATATCTAATTCGATATTTTCAATCAAAGCTTCAATAATCCAGTTGCTATTGCTTTGATCCACGTATTGGAATATCACATTTGTGATGAAATAATAATATAATGGAGAAAAAAAATACTGATCAGGCCCAACAAACAACAAATCTTTCAAAAATTAACAATTGATGCACAAATTGATATTTTCAATCAAAGCTTGAATAATTCAGTTGCTATTTTTGATATTATATTTATATTATATATGTTATATATATATATTTATATATATATATATATATATATATATATATATATATATATATATATATAAATATATATATATTTATATATATATATATATATATATATATATATATATATATATATATATATATATATATATTCATATATATATATATATATATATATATATAATATATATATATATATATATATATATATATATATATTTATATATATATATATATATATATATATATATATATATATATATATATATATATATATATATATATATATATATATATATATATATATATATATATATATATATATATATATATATATATATATATATATATATATATATATATATATATATATATATGAATATATACATGAATATATATTCATATATATATATATATATATATATATATATATATATATATATATATATATATATATATATATATATTTATATATATATATTTATATATATAGTATATATATATATATATATATATATTCATATATATATATATATATATATATATATATATATATATATATATTATATATATATATATATATATATATATATATATATATATATATACATATATATATATAAAAATATATATATATATATATATATATATATATATATATATATATATATATATATATATGAATATATACATAAATATATATTCATATATATATATATATATATATATATATATATATATATATATATATATATATATATATATATATATATATATAAATATATATATAAATATATATTCATATATATATATATATATATATATATATATATATATATATATATATATATATATATATATATATATATATCCTTATATATTTATATATTCATATATATATATATATATATATATATATAAATAAATATATATATATATATATATATATATATATATATATATCCTTATATATTTATATTTATATATATATATATATATATATATATATATATATATATATATATATATATTATATTGTATATTATATTTGCTATTTTTGATGATAGGTAGAATGTAAATGATAGTGATATTCATCAATAATTTCACTGATAGACTATATACCAATTATTACTCTGGAAGAGGGTCAACGGTTCAATAAATATACATACATATCGACGGCACATGTAGCGGAGTGGTCAACGCACTTGCTCCATGTGACCCGGGAGGCAGTGGGCCCGCTACCGTCCATCTTTACAGTTTTTTTTTCGTGGTTTCCCTCTGTAGTCCAGGCCAATGCTGAGATGGTTCCTTTAATATGAGCCACAACCGCTTCCTTCCCACTATCCTCCCTAATACCTAAAAATACTTCATCTCATCATCCCATCATCTCATTAATCATTTATCCGACGCCAATAAATCTTAGTCATCATTCGAGTGTGTCGTTGAAACACGATATATAGGCCCATATATAAGAAGAAAAAAACATACATGATATAATGAATACATCAATATCAAATATATAATATCAACATAATATTATATCGAATATATAAAATGATATCAAATGAATACATGATATGAAACACTTTTTTATCCATCCTGACTTGGTTTTTCGTGGTTTCCCACAGTCCTCGAAGCAAATGCTTGGATGAAGTACTAATTGGCCACGACTTTTAATCAGTAGAGTGATAGGCCTAATTATAATAGTTTAGGCCTATCACTCGTTTTATTTTCTTCCATTTTGTGTTATGATGAACTTTACATCTGTTGTTTGTTAATGGAAAGAAGTGATCATTGCCCGAGAGACTTATTTCAAAGTGGAAGATATCAACATTCGTGTGTTTTGTTTACTCTTAATACCAATGCTGATAATGTCCGGATATATCACAGAAACGGTTTTCACTTATAATGTGCTCCGGACTTTCGGAAACTGAAATACTTTTATCTGCGGCGGAAATTCATGGTCACCGACAGCGCAGTCCTGGTGTTGAAGTTTATTGCTTATAAAACATATAAAATGAGGTGGTAAGATCGCCCTTGTGGTGCCCCGTCCAAACGATCCTATCTTTCATCCTTAGTCTTAATTGGGAAACAATGATTTTGTATCAAGTTTCGATGTTATTAAAAATATATATATATATAATAAATGACTGAAACCAAATTATCTAATTTTGTGTAGGAATGACTCATCATAATGAGTACAGTATTATTATAATTGATAAATGCGGAGACTTGATTGATGAACACGTGACAGTGTATAATATTTATGTGAAATGATAATATTTTCACCATAAGCTCCCTTGTCTCCGGCCGCATCACATACATACAAGGTGGTCACCTGTTGCTGGTGGCAGTGCACAGTGGCTGACGAACCACCGAGGTCGGGCGTGTCAGGTCGGCGGACGACGGGCTGTCAGTGGCCGGGCGAGCGCGCGGTCCGCTACCGCGCTTTGTCACCGCGTGGCTATAGGGCTAACGGACGGTCGATCTGCTCCGCGTGCTGGCGAGCCAAAGGACAGATCGAGGAGAGGGAGGGGGGGGGGGGGGATCAGGTCAGGTCAGGTCAGGTCAGCTGGCCCTATAATGATCAGGTGATGAATCTAACTCTTTCCTCAATGAATTGATCATACAAAGTGATATTATTTTATCAAAGTGTAATTGAGTGTATTCAATTGAATCAATGAGTAATAATGAATTCAAGAATGGTGTATATACATATACATATATATATATATATATATATATATATATATATATATATATATATATATATATATATATATATATATATATATATATATATATATATATATATATATATATATATATATATATATATATATATATATATATATATATATATATATTCATATATATGTATATATATATATATTCATTTTTTATTCATACAAGATATGTTCAGCCCAATTGACATGGGCACACGGTTTTTGAAAAAAAGTCCCAGTTGTTTACTTGTCAAAATTATGTTAGAACTGGAAGTTAATAATTTCATTCAACATTATCCTGAGGGTATTCGAGAGATCTGTATTTTTCCCTTGGAATTTTGATATCTTGTCAACCGTTCGGCTAGGCTATGAACACATAACTTATATCACACTCAATTTCGTTCTGATATTCATAATCTTATCTCCTCTATCATTCAATGAATACAAGAGGGTCCACTCATGACAACAGGACAAACTGCATGATTTCAACACAAGAAACAAATCCGCATTCGTCTTGGAGGCTCACAAGCTGGAGCTCTTCAAGAATAGTCCAGTTTATGCTGGGTGTAGATTTTTTACTTTTTCACATCTTGTGCTGAAAGATGCCAGCAAACTCAATTCTGAAATGGTTTTCAAAAAAAGACTACGCAGTTATCTGATTGAAAGTTGCTTTCATAGGTTAGATGAGTTTTGTTAAAGTGTGATCATATTGACATTTTTATATTGAATATTTTGAATTTTTGTTACATAACTTTTTTTATCACTTTCCACTATATCATGTAATGATCCAGAAGGGAATGAAACCAATATACCATTATTCTTTATACCTATCTCTTGTTATCTTCTTGATGTTTGTATTTTGACAAGTATACATTTCTCTACTTTCATGACGGAAAATCATTCATTCCTCTGTTCTGAAAATACGACTCGAATGTGGAATGACTTGAAATGATTCGGAAAAGACTTGAAATTGAAGTCGATTTTTTTTGACAAAATATAATTTTTCTTTTGTTGACTTTCGACCGGTATGACATATCAAAAATTGATTACGAAGAAAAATACAGGCATTTCGTTATTCACAGAAATATACAAAAATAAAATGTGAATGAAGTGGATAATAAATAAATAAATAAATAAAGTGAAATAAAATAAAATAAATGAATAATGTGGAGAGTTGAGTGGAAAGTTAAGTGGAAAGTTGGGTATGAACTTACCGAACGCTTGGCCGAGTGGTAACACACTTAACCGTTATTCAGGAGACCGAAGTTCGATTACCGCCATTGTCGACCATCCTGACGGGTTTTTCGTGGTTTTTCTCTGTCGTTCAGGTTGATACTGGGATGGTTCCTTAACAACAGGCCACGACCGACTCCTTTCCACTATCCAATAACACATAATAAAATAACCATTCATCTCATCATCCCATCATCTCATTCATCATCCACCGACGCCAATAGATCTTAGCCATCAGTATAGTGCGTCGTTGAAACCCGATATAAAAAATGAAACTGTTCAATTCGAATCGCATCAAATTGTTAATCATCTCATTCATATCATGTTCAACAGATTTCAGTACGGATGACTAGGATCTATTGGCGTCGGTGAATGATATATGAGATGATGAGATGGTGAGATGAGACGTTATTTCATTATGTGTTTTTGGACAGTGGGAAGGAGTCGGTCGTGGCCTGTTGTTAAGAGGCCTCTTTACATGTTGCCTACCGGCTTGATTGCAGACGTTAAGTTGGCAACGGAAAACCAATCATCGTATTGACTTACAGTTTTCGGTTAGATGATCACTAAGTTTAGTATTCAATACGTGCTCGTACGAAGAGCTTTAGGTCGTGGTATGTTTTCAACCCTTTCAAAATAATTGTCAAAAATCAACATGTTTCTCCCTGTTTCTCATTGTTTCCACGATTTTTTCAGAGTAATATGACATAGAATCATGATAATAATGAACGTAGAGGCACAGATATACTCACTGTTGTTCCATTGCAAAAATAATTAGACTGATTGCTGCTAACGTTTACCCACCATGTGTTGGGAACAGTGGTACCAATCAGTCTAATTCTTATCGCAATAAGACCCTAATTCGTATACTTGTGTTTCAAGTTCATTAAAAGTTATAACTCCATATCATATTACTCTGAAAAAATCGCGAAACAATCAAAAACAGGTAGAAACACTTTGATTTTCGACAATTATTCTGAAAGGGTTGAAAACATAACACGAACTAAAGCTCTTCGTACGAGCACGTATTGAATACTACTGATCATCTAACCAAATACTGTAATCTGATACGATGATTGGTTTTCCGTTGCCAACTTGGGCCCCGAATGTCTGCAATCAAGCCGGTAAGCAACATGTAAAGAGGACTCTTAATGTTCTGTAATTTCAGAATCTATTATTGGAATACAAGCACACCTAAGCTATCTACAGTTCCAGTGTGATACAATGATTGACTCATGGTTTCCCTCAGTCCTTGAAGACATTACTCGGTTAGTTCATTAATTACGTCCTCTAATTACGGTGAACGTAACCGGAATTGGTTCTAACTCATTCACCGTAATTAATAATATAACTCATAAAATATAATTACACTCTGATCTGTCTTAATAAATAGTATCTTATGTGATTTTTATTGGCTGCGACCGCCTCCTTCCCGTCATGCCAACACCATGATGGTTTGTTCATATAACTTTAATTGTGGGAATGGACTTTACGACATGATAGAATTGTAATCAGTACCGTTAATTGACAGTTAGTGGGTTAACCGATAGTTGGAGGATTTGGTTTTTACCTCACAGCGTACTGTTACATACAAATAACAAGTAACATGTTGTGAATATTTATTATGGATCAACAATATTTTATAAGATACTCCTCTGAATGTTGTGAAGCAGTTTCACTACAATATTTTCGGAGGGAAAGTCACTACTACGATCGTGTATATGTCACTTTGACGCTGAAAATGACACGTTGTGGATATAGGTGCTTCTCGGATGTCTCCAGTATACGTGTGTTTAGTAAGTCGGAACAGTTTGGTCCAAGCATTGCCAAAAGAATGAATGCATGCTATCAGGAAAATTGATCATTGTCTGTTCGATCAACGACCCCACCAACAGCCAGGTTATACGGGGGTAAGAATGAGGAGGTGATTAGGAAACTATGATGTAATAACTAGGAAAACGCGGGATGCGCGTTGTGAGATGAGCTTAGAAGTATGGGAATCTAGAATGAAAAATAACTTGTCAGCTCAATTCACATCTACGAACCTTGACTTACTTCAAACGTTCAAAAACCTCACCTGCAACTTGTTGATATTTATAGTAACCTGCAACCTGTCGCATAAACACTTTGCAAAACCAATTGATCCGAATATTCAATAAAATGTACACTCTTATTGCGTTTTCTTCGTTATTTTTTATTCGATTGTTGCATATTTCCCGAAAAGGTGTATAACAGTATTGGTCATATTCGGTGAGAATTTGAGTGCTTTTGAAAGATTCTTGTTTTTCAAGTATTTCTCCTCCGGGTTATTCTTATAAGGATTTTTCAAACTTTCCGATTATTTTCCGGAAAAACCTTCCAACCGATTTATCTGGATACAAATTCTAGTCTATTCTGGTTTGACAGGAATATGTAGAGAAAGTTTCAAGTCGATAGGTATTTTTTCCTGACCTGTATGCCACGTACAAAATTCAAAAAAAAAAGAAAATAAATTCAAAATTTAAAAACCAAGCCCATTTTTTTCGGTATGTGAAATGGAATCTCCGCTACGCTCATCTAATAAGTGAAAGGACGTTCACAAAAACCTATGCGAGACCCGAGCCCACGCTCAACGGTGACTTCAGTTGATGAAGCGGTGCCTCAGCTGACTGAGCTACCGAGGGCTTCCATATCGAGAAAATGAAGAATACGAATCATCAGATAATGATCAGTGACAGCTGCAAAACAAAGCCAATGAATGACTAAATGGACATGAGTGAATGAGCGAAGCGAAGAATCAATTTCATCACACCCGAAAAAGGTACTTTTTTAATGTTTGCGCTCCACAGGTCAGACGAGAATTCGAAATCAGTTGAAACTTGGCACACACAAGTATCCTTATCCAATTCGATACTGTATAGTTTTGAGGCGTGATCGGTTCAACCACTTCTGAGAAAACTCATTTCAAAGTTTTCAAAAATCTCATAAGAATAACCAAGAAGAAAAAATTCGTGAAAAATATTCTATCCGAGAGAATTCAAATTTTCAAAGAATTTCAATTTAATAATTGATGAGCGTAGCGAAGTCTCCATCCCACTCTTATAGGGCTTTGTCTGTGTGTTTTTTTTTTGTTTGTAAGCACTCCACAGGTTGCAAGGGTTGACTGATCAACATGAAACTTTTTTTGTACACGCAAACTCATTCAACTTAGAACTGTATAGTTTTTGGAATGAATCGGTCAGACCGATTTTGAGAAAAATCATCTCAAAGTTTCTAAAAACCCCATAAGATTTGGCTGGGCAGAAAATGTTGAAAAATAAAATCTCTCCAAATAGGATGAAATTTTCTCTAAATGTGTAAACATGGATTTTACACATCATTACGATTTTTTAAGCAATTCTGATCAGTCGTTTTGAAGAAAAAAATAAAAATAACTGATAATATTCATCAAATATATCATACAAATTGTTACAGAATTAAGTTGTCGAGATTCACTGCTTTCTGGATTCAAGAGTTGACCAACAATGAAGTATTTTTTATATGCGTCAAGGTGTGTAGAATACCAGAGTCAATAAGGTGGCAAGATTATAACTACTTTAACGACTTTTATAGCTTATTCAGATATCAAGGTGTGTAGAATACCAGAGTCGATAAAGTAGCAAGGGTAGAACTACTTCAACGACTTTTATACCTTATTAGGATATCTCGCTCATCTCACAACGCATATTTCGCGTTTGACTAGTGGTACACATTATTTCGAACTTTCACTCGAATCGGATGAGCCGTTTTGATGTAAAAAAATATATGATGTTATTTTTGTAAATCATCCAAAGCTATTAAGATACCAATTGAATTCAAGCAACAAGTGTCACCACTTAGCT